>WYDI02010708.1:0-18459 GCA_009867235.2 Psittacus erithacus | reverse complement strand
GAAGAGAAGAGAAGAGAAGAGAAGAGAAGAGAAGAGAAGAGAAGAGAAGAGAAGAGAAGAGAAGAGAAGAGAGAAAAGAAAAAAGAAAAGAAAAGAAAAGAAAAGAAAAGAAAAGAAAAGAAAAAAAGAGAAATTCATAGCAGATCTGAACCAACCTTTTCTTTTGACTCAAACTCCACAAAAACACTTTTCTGCAAACTCATTTTCATTTGACACTTGCAGGTTTTGCCACCTTTTACAAACACAGAAACTACCGATCTGACTTGAAAGGTTTGAAGTCAAGGCTAGAGGCGGTTTTTGAGGTAGTTTGTTCAAGGTGCAGCCAAAGAGCAAAAAAGTAAGATTCTGCATGAGCTGCTGAGACACTGAAGCAATCCACCATTTCAGGAGATAAACTTTCCAATTTTACAAAATATTCTTAAGAAACCACTGGAATAAGCATAGACCCCTGGAGCCAATATCCACATATATTTAAAAAAGATGCTTTTAGCTAACTTTGCAAATGGGGTTTTATTTCTCTTACTGACTAGTCTTTCCTATTAGTGATTACATTTAGCAATAACATCATGACACTGCATCTAGTGTAGGAATCTGTGTAATTGGGTGGAAAGTATTGATAACGAGACCTTATTCCAATTAGGCAGATACAGCACAGAACTTACTGGATCAGCAAAATGTGTTCAGGAATGTTTCAAGGACACTTGGCACCCTGAAGCACACAGTCATACTTTCACACATACAGGAATTTCCTCCCTCACAAAAATTTAGCCTTTCTAGTGAAAGACAACTTTGAATTAACATTAAATTAAGTCTAACTACCAAAGAAATTCACAAAATGGCAATATTAAGATTCTTATAACCTTGTTTGGTCAAGTTGCATACAAAGAAATACTTTCTATATATACTACATTAAATATACATCTAAACAATCTGTTTGTGATAAAAATGTGCCATAGAACACAAAAGATGACAAATGTAGCTTTTGGAAATTCAGTGAGTGAATCTCTTTTTAATTTCAACATCAATATTTTACTATTTAATGAATTTCATATCATTTAATCTTCTTAAAAAATTAAAACCAAAACCATTAGAGATTGGTTAGCAGCTAAATTTTTTTGATTTAGAACTATTTTGCATTAGTTGTTCAGGATGATGGGGTTAATACAGAGATTTTAGAAATTCATGAAACTGTTCTGTAACATCACATTTTCAAAAAGCACTTCCAAACACCCCTTTGGAAAATCTTCCCATAGCCATATTTATGTCATATCCAGAACTATGCTATTAACAAACATACTTCACTGCTAAGTAAGCTTCACATACTTAAAAGTAGTGTGAAAAATATATACTTTTATATATAAAGTATCCTAAAGCTAGCTTGCAACAAAAACTCCTTTCAGGGAGGCAAGTCTGGCCCAGCAAAGTCCTAACCTGTGATGAAACTTCAAAGAAATTAATTCTTTCTCCAACAAAATTATAATTTCTTGAGCACAGAAGAGACCAAACTTTCTGATCATAAACCGCTTTCCAAAATCACAATGAAAATAGGCATAAACTTCTCATTCAGTGTGCCATATGAGACGGAAGAGTGAAGGGGAGTGTTAGTGAGAGGCGCTTGCAGGTGAGCCACAGCAGCAATTTTCTAGGGGGTGATTAATACCTGTGGGATGACATTGCCCAGATCTGCTGGTGATTCTGTGGTGAACTGGTGTTACTGGCTTTAAAGCCCCTCCAGCTTCACTGTCTGCCACAGATCCTGTGCTCTGGAGTGCATGACAGACAGTATTATTCCCAGGAGAGCACAAACTTTCAAAGCCACGTAATATGGTCATAGCACATGACCTACATGACTAGTGTAAGACTGGCAAGTGTTTGGCCACTGCTGCCTGTGGTAGCCACTGAGCTTGCCTACATCAAATTCAAAGGGTCATTGTGAATCTTTGTATAGTCCAACAGATGCAACTGGTAGGGTTTTTTTGCTTATGCTATTAGAGAAACTGTCTCTAGAGTATTTCTTGCTGAGCTGAAATGGTAAATTACTCTGAAAATAATTTTGAAGTACTTCTGGAGTGACCTCTGCACCAGAAAACATCAGCATGGAGCACTGGTAGCAACATTTGTATTCTTGGTCAAAGGGCATGTGTGAGTGCAGATTGCAGAAAGCATCAGCCCCATCAGCCCCAGCTTGCTTCCCCTCCTTTCTTCCAACATGCATTCAAGCCTGGGAACCCTACTGTATGTATTTGACATATTGAAATACTTTAATAAAAGCAAATGATAAAGGTTGTTCCATTTCCACATAGTTCTGCTGAACTCTAAATTTTGCGGGCATCACTACTACATCTCCCTCCTGGAACCATGCACCAAAAAGGCCAAAAACAACACACTGCTGCCAACTCCCTGTAATTACAAAGCTGCGAGGTGGGCCTGCTGGCACAGAGAACAGGATAGCTCTGGGACAAACCAAATTTTCATCTCTAGTTTACTAGATAAGACTCAAACTTGAGCAGAGATCAAGACTAGATGGGTCAGCCCAGGGAATACACTACTTCCATTTCTTTTGGTCAAGGGATGGTAGAGTCAGTATTTACAAATAATTTGTGCTTAGCAAACATCTGAGATGTGACAATATTTTCCTGTACTCAGAATATAGCTGTAGTAGCAGCTCTGACTGAGAAATCATGTTGTACCTGCAAGGTACCACACACTCAAATAACTTATTTTGACAGACTGGCCCAGATTCTCCTCTCATTTATTGAGAGAAATGCTGCATTATTTCACAAAAGAACTCCCACAATACCCATTTATGTCAAAGTAAGATCATAATGCAGACTTGCAGTCAAGCATGATCAAAATTTCTCTCTCAAAAAGAATTCTGGGTTATGTTTTCATCTTGAGAAATGCACCAGCATTGGGGTCAAAATTTCAAAGTTAGCAGTTTGTAAGGAAATATTTTTATCTTTATTCTTGATGTATTAACAGAATTTAAACTTGGCTTTCAAACATTTTCAAAGTGGATATAAACTTATTTCTGCCTTTAGAGTATAAAGGAATGGGTACAATGCTATCCAACTATAAGTGTATGCACTGAAGGCATTACTAGCCTGTGCTTTTCCTGGTGACTGAGGAATTAGGTCAGAAGAAATGTGCCTTCTCTGCATTCAAGAGAAAAGAGATATGATAACTAATACTGCTCCAAATTCCTTCAGCCACTTTAATCTTTAACTCTTTCTAATTTTTATGAGAATTATGCACACACGGTGGTAATAAGTAGAAGTCTGTATTTGTTTTCCATTACCTGTAATTCCCTCATAAGACCCAGAATCTCACTAAGCAAGATACTTTTTCATATAACTGAAGAGAAAACCTAGGAAGGCTCAAAAGTTCATGATGTTTACTTAACCCATCCCAGAGATGGTGTCGTACTACAGACAAACACTGCAAAAAACACTGAGCTTTGTTCAGGTAGGACTGAGCTATTAAATTGAAAAACAGGACTACAAGTCTTCCAGGAATAGGCTACTAGAAAGTGATATTTTTGTTATTTCCTGTTGGTCCAGAAATACTACAAAGGTGAGCAGCAGGTGCCTAAGATTCATATTTTAAGTCTTGAGAGCAAAAGATAAAAATAAGACTGCAACCATTATGTCAGAAAAGCAACAGAGCTAGAGAACAAATAATTTCTTTTTTAAAAAATATCTTTCCCTTTCTAAAACAAGTTGAGTTCATGTATCAAGAACCTTTTAAAATCATAACAATGCACAGGTATTTTAGCCCTATCATTTATACTTTGAAATATGCTTTAAGGAGATGACTTGATCCACCTTAACTTCTGTTTGTCCCATTTGTGACTGTATTAAATTTTTATCAATTAATAAGCTTTGCACACATTTCTACAATCTAGATGATGAGTCCTAGCATATCTGATCTTGTTCTGACAGAGGTCTAAATCAAAGTAGCAAATAAATATGAACCTGTCTCTAGCTATTTATCCGTTCCCTATGAAAGCTGTACCTCTGGCACATACTCTCCCTGGGGTACATGACTGCCTGTCACTTGGCCTGGTATTTGCTTGGGTGACTTTCTTCCTAATTCCCCATTGCAAAGCTGAGATCAGCAAGCAGGGGGATACCTGAGCAGCCCTGAAGCTGTGAGCTCTGGAGATGGATAGCTCAATAAGTTCCTTTCCTACCAACTGGAGCATTTCTGTCCCAAGGTCCCAAACCAGTTGTAAGACCTCTGGCCACCATCCTGCCCTGCCTGCTTCACATTACAAATCTCAAGGCAGTCAGGGCAGTCTGAAAACTTCCAAATTTTTTGGAATCCCTGTTTGGGACCATCTTAGGGAGAGTGAAATCTTTTGAAAGGACCATCAGAAACTCAGTGTGGATTACAGCTTGGATGACCCCAGCTGAGAATCTTGTCCTGAATACTTGATAGGTATAAAGTACATGAACTCAAGGCCAGGGATGTTAATCCCCATCTGTCAGGACGGAGCTGTGCCTGCAGGCTGGTCCCTGTACTCCAGACCAGAGGTGCCCAGCAGTAACAAGTTTGTGGCCAGCCTGCAAAACACAATGAGCAGCATTGCTTCTCCCGGAGGTCCTCGCATGCCAGCGCTGAAAAGCCAGCCAGAGAGAAGCCAAGATCAAACAAACAGTACAGGAGAAGGCGTAAGTTCTCCATTTACTCTCTAATTCTCAGCAAAAGTTAGACGACGGTTGTGTGTTCTTAAACCTAAAAACCAGGATGGCAAGTACCGGCTTTTGCTAAGAAACACTAGCTTTTATCTAAACACACATGCTGGCAACCTGTGGGGACAGAACCACCACCAGGCAGCAGGCAGTCCCTTGAGTCTGCCCTTGTGTGCCTGGGTTGTCAGCAGTGGCTGTGTGTGCACCCCTCCTCTTCTCAGCTGAAGCACACACTGAAGGGGACTCCTTGGGAAGATCAGTGTGACAACTGTAGTCGTACCTGCTGCTTGCGGGGAGTTCAAGCGCTGGTGTTAGCAACACCATCAGTATATCATTTCCTCAGAGCTGGTTCTCCCCTAGGTCTGAACATACCCTAACTGGGAGCAATTTTATGGCAATGTTACTTTGCTAGTTATTAATGTCTTTCTCTAAAGCTTCTGTACCTGCCAGAAACTACTAACCATGTCATTATTCCCTAGCCATAGAAGTACCTATATTTTAATAATTGTAGGAGAGATTAGAGCGGGATGATTTGTGCCTGGTCTAGAGCATAGAAACAATAGTATGTTTGATAGTGAAATCCATTCTGCTGAAAATAAAATAGGTCATTTAAAAAAAAAAGTCTCTAAGGCTTTCTGCCAGTAGCTGACCATCTCTGCTAAATTTTGCAGTACAGACTTTAATGTTTCTCTCTACACATGGAGGCTATTCCTTTTAGGCTGTACTCTTAGAGTCAATCTATCATGGGACCATGTCCAGGGTCTATTATTGCAAAGTAGCAACTGTATGACTACCTGCATGAACTTGCAGGAATTACTTTGATCCTTCCCAAGTGGCTTTTTGTTCTTCCTTTTTTTTTTTTTTTTGACTCCCCATCTCCCATTTATTAGAGATTGTGGATATAATATATTAGCAGGGTGTTTGTCTTAGCCCTATTTTAACTTTTTCACAACTATGTTTATTGTGTATTCCCATGGCAATTTGTTTTGTAAATCTGTTGAGCACCAGAATGTTTCATATGACTTAATAGCCCATATGGTAAGGTAGCACAGGGATAACCTTGTTGCTGAAGTCTCAGAATTACCTCTTGCTGAAACACATGCCATGTTTTAAGGTCAAGGGGCTAAATATGTCTTTTAAGATGTTGACAAAAAAGGAGTATTAACAGGAACAAAAGTTCCTTTTAAAGTTTTGCCTGTTTTCACAGGTGCTTTCCTACAGAAGTAACTTTATTTTTTCCTCCTGTCCATGAAATTTCCTGATATTTTGTAACACCTCTCCGGAGCTTTGAGGGTCACAAGACCACACTATTGAGCTTCCCCAAAATAATTCTAGGAATAGCTTCAAGATATGAATCATTATCTCCTGCCTTGATCATCAGATGCTAATACAGCCTGTTATGCCCCATCTAGATAACTTTAATTCATACACTTGGGGACCTTCCTGCTATTTCCCTGGAGCTGCCTGTAGCTTGCATGCAGCTCTGTTGCCAAGAGAGTAACCAGAGCCAAAATCCCAGTGTGAGCTGGGCGTTGAAAGAGGTTTGTTGCCTTGTAATGAAGTAGAGGATCCAGTTTTAAGTCTTACATGGTTTGCCCTACCACATACATGAAAGTTGGTTTGTTCATGTTCCCTGTGGCTTTTCTATCAGTCTAGGTTAGGAAATGCACATTTCTTTTGTCAGAGCTACAAAACAGATATTATTACTCCTTGTTACTTCCCAAACTTACTAACTAGCCTTGTTAATACTGTCTGACCACCTATGCCTCACTGATCCACAACACTGTTCCAATTTCAGCCTTATGCTTCATGGAGCACTGATTTATTCAAGCACAGAGGGCTACAGGGCAGCAGGAACTTGTGCTTCTTCATACTACAGGCACCTGTTTGCCTTTGCCTGCCAAATAACATTTTGTTCACGACAATTCTGGTTGCCACCAAGACAGGCTGAATTACAGCAGGTGCCTGGGAAACCGAAGAACTTTTTGGGGATAGAAATCCATGCAACACGAAAGCTTTTAATTATGCTTGAAGCCAGTTTATACCTAGAAAGACTGGTGAGGATAAAACGAGTCACTAGGAAAGGAGCCTAATAGAGCTTGTGAAAGAAACATTCCTACAGGGGCTGAGCCACCAGCTGCATCCAGCTAGATGGAAATAGTATATCAGATGCTTTCTCTGCTTGGGAGAAGGCTGAAATAAAGTTTCCATGTTTGAATATGGGAAATAAAGCAGTGTCGTGGTAACAGGCACTCTGTGATTTGATTGGTGAGAAGCAGGCGTGGTGGATCTGCGGCCGGTGCTGCACCCTGTGCTTGTCCACCAACACCAGCTGGTGGTGCTCTTAGCAGCTTTTTGGTGCGTCTTAAAAAATGTATAGAAAATATGGGTTTCCTCATTCTCATGAACACTACACTCAAATACCAGCAGGTTTCTTTAGAAAATAATTGGTTCAGATCACTGCCTGAAAAAACACTGTCACAAAAAAACCCCCCAAACACTCCAAATCCCCTAAACGCTTCCAATGCTCTAGATCTACAGAAAAGCTGCAATGGATGCCATCTGCCCATGGGAAGTAGAAGTAGTATTCCCAGGCAAGACTTAAATATCAGAGGAATGGCATCCAGCAAGGTGCAGACTGCTTTTAGATAGAATAATTTACACAATGGGGACTCTGCAGATGGTGAGGACCTGCTTGATAGACAAAATAATCAAGGCGTATACAGTAATCAAAAGGAATTAACCCAGAACCTTAGAAGAATGACAACACGTAGGATCCAAAAGACTTAGGAATGATGAACCAGAATAGTTACCATACATTTTTAGGAATAATTGAAGAAGTAGTAAGTGGCAGGTGGCATAAGCAATTTTATATTTTTAAAAACATTTTAGCATGTGACTGAATTTCTATGTTGATACATACCAGGCCTGTGAAAAACCCCAAACCTGCAGATGAAAGCTGTAGAATGATGATCGTTTAAAACAGATATATAATTAATAATTCTACTTTTTCTAGGGCATATCAAAATCCTATTGTTAGTCTCTGTGGATCACAGAGGCTGATGAAACATTTTGCTTAAAAAAAGTTTTGTTAAAGTAAATCCTCCTTCTTATTAAAAATGTCCTAATGTTATTTCTGCATATATGTTTCTATTTTAAAATTAACCAATATTTTAAAAAAACAAACCCACTATTTTAAAAAGGGCTATTCTGTGCTTTCTCCTAACAAACGCTATCAAAGGCCAAGAAAATATAGTATCAAAAAATAAACATTCAAAATGATTCCACACCAATTCCATAACAGGTCTTTTTTTCACCCAATATGTTACTCTTGGCAATTTTGAAATCCAAGTTAGTCACTTCTAAAATGTATTTAAACATTAATATATGAGTAATCGCATGAGAGCATCAGTGAAACCACTGAAGTAAGTTAAGCTCATGGCATGCCTACACATTTGCAGAATGGGAGACCTGGTTGGCTTTTGCTGCTTCTTCACACCGGTTCGCTGCTGTAGAGCTCTTCAGAGACATGTAGCTGTACCTGCTGGCTTGGTCCGAAGTGCCATGTGTGTGCCACATGTTTATAGTTTGTGGTCTGAATCAGAAATGCAGACTTCATTTAGCTCTCGTTAACTTTGGCAGGGGGTACGAAGCACAAAGCAGCCCTTCAGAAAAATCAGGCTCTTTGGTTCCTCTTTAAAAGGGTGCTACACAACATGGGTAAATTATATGTTGCTCCTGTTAGATCGCAGAGTGGAAGAACTACATGCACCTAGGACTTGTGCTCTAATAAGAAGAAAGATCTAACATTTAAGGAAATCTTCATGGGACAGTTTACAGCGTACAGTGGTTTTTAACTGTCATATAGGATTTAGTAGGCAATTATACCACAGAATAAGATGTAAAAATACATTTAAAAACACTAGTAAAAAATGATATTTTAATACAACCCTGAAGAATAATAGAACCCGACGTAAATGCATACAAGAAATTTTAATGGAATTTCCATGCATCAGGAAAAATAATAATAGAAAACAGGTGCAAAGCGCTTTAAGAAAGAGCTTGAAGTGAATTTGCAAAAGTGACTGAATTTCAGGAACAGAAGCTAGATAACCTGATATGAATGTAGGCATATGGTGAATTCCTTCCATGAAGGTAGCAAATTATCTTTTTGCAATAATATATAGTATTTAATAGCAACAGATAATTATAGTTACCCATGATTAATCTGTAGCAATAGATAATAGTAATTAATCTATGATTATGTATTACTAATGACTTACTTGACCTTTGGGTTTTTGTTGATGCCAGTCTTTATTTACTCATGTATCTTTGATCTCTGCTTCTAATACCCAAAATGTCACACCCTGGATGTAGTGATTTTCTTTTAGTTATTGGTAAATCTTCCGTCCTTCCTCAAATTTTATAATTATCATCATAATAAAGAAAAAAAAATAGAACTTAATGAAATAGCAATTTCCAGCTTAGTATTTTTTTTTCTTTTCAAATGAGCCTTTCTTAAGCATTAGTTTTAAAGAGGAGAAACAGAGCAGAGTCTTTAGCTAGGGTTTTAATGCTGAATTATTTTAAAATAATTGTATTTTTTCAGATCTAAGAAGAAAAGTCCCTTAAATCTTTAGGGAAATGGGATTAAGCCAAGGTACTTCAAGTGATATCAGTCTTGAAGTAATAGAAGCTTTCCTGATAGCCTGAGATTAGAAGGGACAAAAGACCAGAGCCTGTTCTCAGTTTGGGAAGAATATGAGGCAGGAGAGATAAGTACTTATTCATTACACAAGAGGCAGCACTTAATATGATTTTTGGAAATCAGAGAAGGGCTTGAGAATCCCTAGTCACTGACTAAATTACTTAGGAAGATGATGTTTCTTCAATACATAATTGGAAAAAACAGGAGGAGAGAGAGCTTGACTGGATATTAAAACTGAAGGTGTGATTTATTAACCAAAGCACCCAGTTATTTCAGTGATGGGCAAAGAAAAAAGATTGAAAGTCTGCAGCCATAAAATACAGAAGGAAGTTTAGCGTCTTTCCAGGACAGAGCTTGAATATGGTAGGACCCTGCACAGAAAAGCCTTAAAATGTGAGCCTCAAGGTCAAAGCAGCTACTGCTCTACCAGTTTCAGATTCTTAGTGCCACTGAAATGCACAGGATCTCCTTCGTCAGCTGCTTAAATGAATTTCAAGCAGCAGTTCATCAGTAACACCAATTATTTATTTATTTAACAAGCATATCACAATCAGCTTTCTGCCTTTCCTCAACAGAAATGGGGGCAGTTGCAAGTACATCACTCATAGCTGCGCTTCCTAAAGAAACACACAAACTTAATTTCATTTAAACCATTAACTTATTTTTGTGGACATGGAAGCAGGAATTTTTCAGGAACCAGTGAACACTTGCAGACATCACTTTAAGATCTGTATTATATTTCTGAAATTAAAGTTTCAAAGGTTCGAGGAGCTGATACACTGAAGATGTTTTGTTATACACTAACAGAAGTCCTTCAACAGTTTCATGTCTTTCCAAAACCCTTCCTATAGAATTCTGGGGAGAGTTTTAGGGTTTGTTTTTCTATTTTTTATTAAATGCCTAGCAAAGTATATTCAAGACTGACATTTGATTTAAAAATAAAATTGAAAAACTTGCAAAAAAATATTTGCTGACATCACTGAATGGTCGCTGATTGAGAGAGGCACTAACTAGCCTCAATACACTTGGTTACATGACTTAGAGTTAATAATAGTTTGCACTTACTAGCAAAGGCTGAGTCCAAATCTATAGCGGCTGTAATGCATAAGAGGAGAATTTTCTTTCTCCTCTACCAGGAAGGCTCACTACACCCTGCAAGGTCTTATTTGCAGGAGAAAGCAGATGGTGTTTGCAGTGCTGCCTTCCAGCTGGGATTCTGCCAGGGGAGGGCAGCTTTAATTTTTGTCCCCTTTTCACCATGACAACTTTCCCAGCTTGGCTCTCATCGCTTGTTTTTTGTGGCAGTGTTAGCTAGAGGAGGGTTACAAGGCAGTGATGTTGACTTGTGGTGCTACAGTTGCTCTTTGGGGGAACACACAAATTTGCTTGCAAAGCTAGGAATTAAGTACAGAAGACAGTAGAGATGTGAGCTGTTAATTTAAAACCCAAAACAAAATAACCAACAAAACTGAAAGATGAAGCAATTATGATCAGGAGAGCTTGACAACTTGCTCACTGGAATTAGTGTCATAATTAATGTTAGGGCCAAAATCAACTATCTTGTGAGCCATCTTGGCTGGCTTCCCCTTGGAAGAAACTTAATCTTTCTGGGTTTCTGAGGCAGTTTTCTGAGGTACAGAAGAGAGGTAATATTGTTGCCCTATAAATAGCTATAAATCCATTATGACCAGTGTGTGCAATAAAAATAATTTCCTTGATTTAGACAGATATAAACTGAGAAAGAGAAATTAAGTGATACAGTTTTCTTTGAAGGTTGCCTAACATGTATTTTGTGAGTATGCTGGAGTGAGCACAGCCTGCCTGCAAAAGATTGCATGGGAGTTTGACTCCAGCCGTTCCAGCACTCCATGAAAAGACCTAACATTGCAGCCTGGATAACTACAGAATTGTGTTGCTGTTCACTTTAAAGCATATCCCTTTGTCACCCATCATTTCAAGAAGTACTTATTTCATGAAATGAGCTTTTCTAGTGTCAATCCTTCTAGCTAAACAAAAAAGGAGATGAAAAAAGGAGTATTTCAAAGTCTGTTCTTCGTACATGAACAAATGATGTGGAGTGAAATACACTATTCTTCAAGCTCAAGGGGTGAATTGGTATCCAGCTAGGACTGAAGCAGCCCTTAACAATAATACCTGATAGTTCTCATTACACTACAAATGAAAGTGTTTCACAAGGATCACTTGAAAGGCTCAAGTAAGATATATTGTTAGCATTTCTCTATTTGGAAGACCAGTAGGATAGGAAACAGATTAATCTATCAGAATTTCTTAAAGGGACTGAATTTCACAAATATGAATGTGCTGGATGAGCCAAAATAACCTCTGTATGCCCCGTTTTTCCATAGTGAGAGATCAAACAGTTAATTCTGAATTACATTTGTTTAGGCAAGAGGGCACCCCAGAAAGCAGACCCTGCAGGACAGCTCTGGGTGTGTTTCCATGTAGTATGGGTGGCCCCAGACCTGCTTCTCCATAGGGTGTCTGTCCAGAAAGGGAGCTTCTGTGGTGCTGAGTCTTGGCAGGGATGGTGCAGCAGCCCTTGGGTTTCAAGAAGGTGTAGAGGATCATGGTGGGGCCAAAGCAAAAGTAGCCCTTTGAGCATGGGAGGCAGCAAGTGGGTGCTCAGCTCCCCTGTCTGCACCCACTGGCCTCCCACATAAGGAAGTCCTGTCATATAGTGACATGGTTTAATGGCAGACTTGGAAGTCCTGGGGTAAAGGTTGGATTCGATGATCTCAAAGGTGTTTTCCAACCTGGCTGATTCTATGATTCTAAGGGGTTTAAGATTGCACAGGGGTTTCTTCACTGACCTCCAATAAAAAGCAAGGAGACGCAAGTGTTACAGATCTTACCACAGCTTTAGAGATTGGGGTTTTTTCTTCCTTTTCATAATTTCTCGTCCAATTTCTTTTCTCTTTTGAAGTTTTACAGGTTTTACTTAGGACACCAGAAGAGACTAGACTGCCTCCCTCATGACTACCAACGAGCCAGAAAAAAAGAATCACAACAGAATCTGTTTTGCAGATCTAATGGGTCTTTGGATTTTAGTGAGCAGGTTACTGGATACTGTCTGAAGGGAACCTTCTTGGCAAGCCCTTCACAAAATACATCTATAAATACATTAAGTGTTCAAGCTCTTACTTTAATTTGCATGAAACCAGGCTCTTCTAACCCTGCAGAAGGATTTATAACTTTTTTTCTTTCTTCCCCATCACCTCCAGCCTTTCCAATGCTAGAGCATCAATACAGAGATGAATTTCTATGTGCTGCCCTTTTGAGCACCCTCAGCCTGGACTGTGCTCATAAGAGGTGGAATTCATTTGGCCTTTAGACTCATTGCCAGCTGAAGTTGTAGTGCTGGTGAACATCCTGGAAGCACTTTGACCATCAGCTGTGACCCAACACTACCAATCCTATTCATTTTAAGAAAACACTTAAAGCTCCAGAACTACTTTGGAAGAACCTTTTTTTGTTATATAAATTAAACATACTGGGAGACAGCAAAAAAGCGTAATTTTTCAGGAGCCAGGTATAAAGGAAACAGAAACAAAGTTTTAATGGAACAAAACACCTACTGAAATGCTTAATTTGACATTTCATCAAGTTGTTTTAACATGAATCATCTAGGCATTGTGTGTGAAAAATGGAGATCTCTTTCTTTTTCCTTTTAAACTGAACAGTGAAGAGAAAACTAGCTTAATGTCATTTGATTTATTGCCAGTATAAAAACTAAGCAGGAAGAAAAATTAATCCTCTTTGCTAAACAGAACATATAAAATCTTAATTCTTTAAATGGCATTTATTGTCGAAAGAAAAGTGTTTTGGTTCTTCTAAATGGAAGCAGAGGCACAGAGATGACATTTTTGCATTTTATACCATACTTAGCAGCATCAGCTCATGGCTTAGAGATTACTACCTCTGTGTTTGCTTTGAATTAAAATCTCAGTAAAAGCTCAAGCCTCAGCCTTTTGGGAATGTCAGTGTAGTTTAAATGACATAATGCAGAGGATGGAGGGTAAGGGAGGCTACATGCTGGCTATCTCAGGGATGATAAACCAGGGATCTTCACAGAGAAAACAGGAGCTTCAGGAAACAACACAATGAGGGTAATAACAAATGTGCCAGATCTTTCTCCAGGAGGATCCGGAAGAGATTTAATGCCTCTCATTCTAGACAATAGCATTTGAAATGAATCAATGTTTATTTTATTATTAGTCTTACTAAATCTAGCAAAATATTTGTTTGACAACACAATTCACACAATCAGTGGCTAAAGATCTGCTGTGGCAGGCAGTCATTGCTGCATAGGGACTGCTGGGTGGTCTTTGAAACGATCAGGAGAATTTCTGGCTCTAGGGCAGGACTGACCCTCTTTTTCCTATTCAGGAAAGCATATGGTGGAAGGAGAAGCCACTAGCATTGTGGCTAAGCTCACTGCACCAGGCAGTCCCAAGGGAATGGCAACCCTTCCATCCTGGTGGCTTGTTTAACATCTCTTTTACCCCCTTACAATGAAAGGAGTGGCTGAAACACTTTAATGAACTTTTTATAATTATGAATTTTTCTGAATAATAGGAGCTTTACAGCAGTGGAAGCCAAATTGGGCCACACCTGGCCTGGCTTGGCCAAAGAGATGGGCGCCTGGTCAAGGTGGACTCCATGATACAAAGTATAAAGTGATGGTAGTTGTCCTGCTCCCCAAGAAGGAATGAAATCAGCATCCTGCAGTACCACATCTAGCACATTTAATTTGGCATGAGTACTGCCATGACTTGGAAAAGATAAGAGCAGTTCTAGGTGAGGTGGTGGCTTTTATTAGAGCTCTTATCTCCCTTCTTTACTCCTTTTAAACTTCATAGTTGCAATGCTGAAGCTTATAAAGACATAAGTAGCTGAAGTCACTTCAGAGAATCAAACAGATAGTAACAAGTCACTGCAGCATTAAAAACGTTATCCTCAGCTTTGTAGCTCTGCTCATGTAAAGAATAGGGTATAACAAGAGTAACTTCATCCCCCTAAGTCACAATCCTCTTAGGATAGACCCATCGTTTTCTTGGTGCAGAGATATTCAGTTTCAAAGCTCAGGTCTTTCACCACTTCCATGGTATCTGTGAGACTTAGATAAGCTTAATGAAGAATTCTGTCATACATAGTAATCAATATTTTCTAGAAATACATAAGTTGACTCAAATGCTCACTGAATGGAGAAGGATGCTGTAACACACCTTGAGCAGCCAACACCTCATTTTTGGGTGAGCACCTCTGCATTTTAGCTTGGCTGCCCACTGAGGGCATGCAATGCATCCCAAGTGGTGGCCATGCTGGCTCCCCAGAGTGCATGGCTCCCCACTCAGGCTGCAGCTTATGCTTCCCTGTGTGGAGAAATGCTTTCCTGCTACAGATACAAGTGCCCAGAGACTGCATTTCCGTATTCACACCAACAGCTTCCTTTTCTCTCATGTAATTCTTTCTTTTCATTCCCGTTTAACTTTGAATGCAACAAAAAGCAAATGACAGTAGAGAGAAATTGATATATGAAGAAATTTAGTCCTTGGGAAAAGCATTTATTGTCAGGTATACGGATTCATCTCCATAGATTTTAATCTGTCAGGGAAAAAAGGATAACCTTTTTTTTAATTTTCCATTTTGCCTCTAAAATGGGCATTACTTTTTCTACTTGAAAAGAAAAAAAAAAAATCTCTTGCTATTACTCATTTTCTACCAAATTTTGTAGTTCCTCTGCACTGTGCCCCATCAACACCCATAGCAGCTTACATTGCAAGCAGTCCTGTTGAAATCTCCTTTGCCAGAGGAACATTTTAAGCAGATACATGAAGGACACTTAGAGATTTGCAATTCTTTCAAAATAGGACATGTACAAGTTTATTTGCTCTGTTTGCTATATAACTTCCGTTGCCTAATTCAGACAGGAGTTAATTTGTATGCCACAAAACACACATTTTCATTACCAACAGTTATTTACCAAATCAGCAAATGGCACACATCTAGACTTTTTTGAAGCAGAACTTGTGACATATGTGGCAAATAGTCAGTGTGATGTCAAACTGCCAAGAATCTGCAGCCTGAGCAACCTCATATGGAAACTGTGGAATGAATTCGCATTTCGCACTTATATGATTACTATTTGCAACCCCTTCACTTCATTTTTCCTTCATATCAAAACATTGTTCTCAGCTCTTCTTGTTTACTAGACACTTCCTGAAAGGTGAAAGCATCAGCTATTATTGGTAGATTTACTAACCCTTTTTATATGCTGAATGGGTCAAAGACACTTGCAGGAATGAGGTTGCAAAAGTGACATTCCCAGAAGACTTTTAAAAGTCTTAACCCCCACCAATGCTGAAATCCAAAGCTTTGCACCTCAAATAAATCAAAATATAGAGGTGTCATATAACATTCACATGAATGCATACTTATAACAAATAGGACAAGGAACTTCACACGTTTTACGCTTACATACCATCTACACTACAAAGTAACTACAGTACTTCACAACCATTTCATCATCAAAAATCACAAAGACAAAAAAAGGTTGAAAATTTTAAAATGTAGAACAAGTTCAGCATAAACTAACAGGTTAAGAAGTCTCTGAAGCCTCTGACCACTTAAGAAAGCGTTTCACATGGCAAGTCAGCAAGAGTTTAAACACAAGTCCTTTTATAGACATTTATCATCATTTTCTCTGCCTAATAGCAAAGTTGTCAGCCCATTCAGACTGTATTATCATTGTCATCCACACTGTACTGCACTGAAGGTAACTAACCAGTACCCTGCCCCAGGTTTTCAGTTGTTCATTGATCTAATGAATTTAGATAATGAACACTGAGCTAATGAATTTTGTATTTAAAACCTTTCCAGACATCAGAGCAGGCGTTAGCAATTTTGCCACAGAACATTTCATTAACCACTCTCCTGCTAATTAGTGGCTGAACACAAAGGTAAAACCTGGCCTCGTTCATTAAAAACAGACAGGGTCTTTTGCATTGGTCTCAATAAACTTAGGTCTGTCCCTCCACCTCCTGAGAAGCAACATCTTGCTCTGCTTTCCATGCCTCCTGCAGTTACCAACCACACTGAGCAAGCAGTGGCAGAACCCCCCACAATGATGCCACTTGTGTCCCACCAGCTGCACCATATTTCTAACGGTGGTTGGCACACTTCCCTTCATGGACACTGAGCTGCTCAGCAGCGCCAGGCCAGGGCAGTGTAGCCTGGGGAAGCAAAAAGCTGTGTCTGCATGTGAACACACGGAGAACTCAGCACGTTGCTTCTCTTATCTGGCTCTGCCTGAAGTGATAACCTCCATCCAAAGCTCCTCTTCATTCAAACTCAGGACTAGATCCCACCTGGTTATTTTGGGGGAAGGGAGACAGCAGAAAGTGGGCTGGTTTTGCTTACTTCAGACTGATTTTCTTTCCTTAATTATATCACAACTGTCATCACCATTTAAATAATCTGAGCCAGGCAGTAACTGCATAATATTAAAAAGCTCTAAATATTTAAAATCCTGTTAATCGCTCTTTCTCCTCCTGACTACAGCTTTTATTCCAACAGGGTGGCTGCTGGGAAAAAGTAAATATGCTCCACTGAGGCAAGTTTATGATGCCATTTCTAACTAGCTGATTACCTTACTGTGTGACTAATGCATCTAAATGGAAGTCCCTAATTTTGTTTCCGCCTCACTAGTTCATCTCAGTGTATTAGGCAAAAGGAAGAAAAAAAGCATGATAAAATTATAAGTATATATTTTGGTGCGCTGTAAAACACAAGTACAAAATGGTAAGTGCACACATGACTGGTAGATATTCCTCTAAATCTCTCTTCTGAAGGTATTAAAAATGTGCCTTAATTGTGAAATAGGGATGATATCACTAAAAATACTCTTTAAATAGATAATTTATTATTTGTAAACTGGCATATTTTTGTTCATTATTATTAAGTGAACTATTTTCTGCTGTTTTCATACTCTTTTGATCAATAGGGCCTCTGAAAACCTTCACTGAAGATGTTATGCTTGCCAATTGCTATATAAAATATAAATAAGGTGTATATATTGTATGGTACATATAAACCTTTATTCTCTTTCATGGACTCTGGAAAGTTATCCCAGGATTCCATGTTGAAAATCATTATATCAATTCAAAGGCAGATTTTCAAAGCTGGTGAAAAGTAAATTTACATGTCAAATAAAACTCCTACTTTCAGGTTCTGATTTTAGACTCAGAGTTTGAGTCTGAATTACATTAAATGTAATGAAGCCTCTTATTCTCAGCTTGAGGTTGAGTATGCCTTGAAGAAGAGCCTAAGCTCCAATACCAATGATGAAATTTCTGTCTATACATACAGTCACAGAGCATAAGTTTCTGCTTCCCCAGTTCAGCTTCCGGACTTCAGATTTGTGTTTCAGGAAGCCTTAAACAATAGCATTAGTGTGAAGAATAGATTTCCTCTATCTACTCTTTCAACTTAAAGTTAACATATTTTTGCAGAAATAGGGCCCTAAGCAAAGGCCTACATAGGTGGTGTCTCTTTGTCCCTTTGCATTGTATTCAGGAAGGGAAAAGGGCCGCTGAAGATGAGGTCTGTGGAAGCTCCCAAAGCATCCCAGGAAAGATGCAGCAGCTCCATGTCCTGCACAGCAGGAGCTTCATGGAAAGGAGTGATATGGGGGCCCTCATGGGTGCACAACCACATAGCTAGGATGGATCTGACTTCTTGTTTCCACCAGCCGCCTCAGATCAGGGGCATCAGAAGCTACTTGATTCTGCGGAAAGAACTTAGCTAGCCTCTAGCATATCTACAAATAACAAAGAGGTGAAATAGCATAAAGCCCAGTTTGGCATAGTGTCATGGTTTAAGCGCAGCCAGTAACTCAGCCATGCAGCCGCTCGCTCACTTCAACCCTTTCTTCCCCACCCCACTCCAGTGAGATGTGGAAGAGAATCGAAAGAATGTAACTCCCACAGGCTGAGATAAGAACAGTCCAGTAACTAAGGTATAACACAAACCACTGCT
>WYDI02010705.1:0-45322 GCA_009867235.2 Psittacus erithacus | reverse complement strand
ACCGAAAGTCATAAACACAGCACTGCACCAGTCACTACGAAGGATAAAAATGACTGCTACTGCTGAACCCAGGACAGAGTATTAAGCGATAACTTTGCCTTTCTTGTGACATAGTATCTGTCAATGCTGATAATGTATTTTCAGCACAAAATTTTCCTTTTAAATAATTTTATGGTTAGACCAATCCAGTATTGTCATATGAGCTTTGTTTCACTCTCTCTGTGTTTCACCATGCCCTCTCCCTCCAAGGATACCATAGAATCACAGAACGATTTGGGTTCTTAAAGCCCTTAAAGATTCAACCCCCTTCCCATGGGCAGGGTCACCTTCCACTAGACCAGGTTGCTCAAAGCCTTGTCCAACCTGGCCTTGAACTGCCAGGGATGCAGCAGCCCCAGCTTCTCTGGGCAACCTGTGCCAGTGCCTCAGCAACTTCATAGTAAAGAATTTATTCCTAATAACAAATCTGAATCTATCCTCAGTAGGGTATCACTTTATCAGAAGGTGTATCAGTAATGCAAGAATTTGAATTAAGATAACAATACATTTTATTCACACTATCACCAGCTATTTCTAAACTTACATTTTCATACCTGTGGCCCCCATGTGTAAAGTTTTTACTTTGAGCATAATGGGCTGAGACTGCTTCTATACAGACAACCTGCCTGTTAAAAACACAAATTTAAAAAAAACCAAACCCAACAGATTAAAAAAAAAGAATTTCAGATGTGTATTATTTGAAAGTATGGTACATGAAAAGTTGTCATCATGCTTCAGCAGTGCACAAACATGTAAATGGTATTTCATTATTCTGTGCTTTAAGAAATAGTCATTATTTCTATGACAATTTTTCATCTATTATTTTGGTATTCTGAACTCTGTTCATGAAAAATCTCTTCCCCAGTAATTTCAGGATGTTACCAATTTTTCTAATGCTATGAATTTTTAAAGAAAATATGAAAAACCTGGCCTTGTGCATGAGTTTTAGGCTAGTTTCAAAGTAATTCCAAAAGTAAAATAGATCTGTTAGTTATGCTTTTACTTTCCTGAACTCTTTGGTATGTCAGAAATCTCAGTACGAGAATAAAGTCTGAGTTAATAATACTGTATTTCCAATCATGGATGTAAACAGTTCAGATGGTTATAGGAAAATAAGGCTGAACAAACTGCAGTAGATCATCTTCTTCATCTCGCTGCCCCAAGACGGGATACAGGATACTTACGTTTCGCTGGCAGTCAGTGATTTTTAAATGCTTATTGATTCCAGAGAAACAAGCTTGACTTTATTAGACCTCCTGGTTACTTTTTAAGTAATACAGCATCTATCCAAGGACTGACTACATTTTTCAGTGTTAGTTTCAGGACCACTTCTCTTGGAATGCTACAATAAATTTTGCTTTGGGAGGGTGGATTAATGATTGCTATGAAATGGGTCTTTATAGATAAACCCAATTAAAGCAAGCCAGTGAATACAGCTTAGAAAATGTGAAGACATGAAAAAACTTGTTATTATTTGCAAACAGATCACATTGTTAAATGGAGACAAGTCAAGTTTGCATGGGAGATTGATCAATTTTGGGAGATTTGGGCTAGTTATTGAACTCATTAATAAATGCAGTAGAATCTGGAATTAGGAAGATGGAAATAAGCAGAATTACAGACATCCTATCTGAATTCACTTTCTGCAGAACTCTGGTTTGTGTTGAGATGAGATGAAAGGTATAAGACAACCTGACATAGAACTGAGGCTGAAATCTTTTATCAGTTGGAGACTGTTGTCTCTGAGCATTCAGCTGTGGCTGCCCCATCCCTGGCAGTGCTTAAGGCCAGGTTGAACAGGGCTTTGAGCAACCTGGTCTAGTGGAAGGTGTTCCTGCCCATGGCCAGAGAGGGTTTGGAACTGGATGATCTTTAAGGTCGCTTCCAACCCAAATCATTCTATGACTTAGCAGCCCTAAAACAGAACACTTAACTGATTGCCCCTATTGTAGTTTTCCACAAAAAAATCAACTTCAGAAAATCATTAGTCCTTGCAAACAGTACTGAAGGTAGCTGTTTGTATTTCCCATCTGTAATCTGAGGCTCTGAAATGGCAAGGTTTGTTCACTAGCATTTTCAGCACTCCTTGAAGGAGAATATTAGAGTTGAACTGGAAGCTTGATTCAGAACTTTTAAAGATTCTTTCTGAATCATTCCTGCAAAAGACTAATCAGGCTACTTTGTCCTGTGATGCAGAGCATAGTGATGATATCATCAGATGCACATAAGAGTCTTTGTGGCTCTATACTTAAGTGTATTAACGTAAAGACCTTTGTCCTTGAACCCTGGGCTAAAATCATCTGCCTGAATTCTGTAACTTGCCAAGAAGCAATTAATTTTGACTGATTTGGATGGAGGTAAAAAAAGGTGGAATGGCATATCCACAGACATTTTGAGGATCCTGCCACCATTACTGGTATAGAAAAAGAAACTGAACAGCATGCTGAGGAGAGGGAGCAGAGAGTAGGGAATCTGAAGTAATCAAACATGCTTAAATGAAGGGCTCAAAGATGGATTCATATCACAAAAAATGCTTATTTTAGTGTTTTTATATTAGTGGTTGGGCTTCATTTGTGGACTTTATAAGGGAGTCTAGTTTCTCAGATATTTAGGAAAGGATGAGCTTATAGAGAGCAACAAAACTAAAAGTTCTACAAGACAGCAGTTTTTTCACAACATGCTGTGATTATGGTGTAGGCATCTAACTTTGCAGGTTGTTCAAGGATGAGAGAGACACTTTTAACCTGTACGGATCATCAGGCACCCAAATGAAACACAGCAGCAGCAGAACGGAAGGGGTCAGATAAACAAGATGAAATGCTGTCACTTAAGAGATATTTAAGTGTGCTCCATATGCTTAAATTTGGGTAGATGATTTCCAGATTTTGTGACTTACTGTTCATATTTATTAAGAAGTCTGCCTTCTTAATGCTGCACAGTTGTGTAGTTTACAGACTTACAATGCTGACCTTAGTTAATATGCTATTTTAATTTATAGTTTTAAGAAAATACACCTAAAGGATAGCTGTATCAGTAGAAAATTAATCTGCATGGACCTATGTGAGCATACACTGCTCTGTGAAGTCTTAATAACAGGGAATGCATGTGGAAAGAAACCTTTCTCCATTCCTTCTCCATACACATAAGGCCTATCTCCAAATACTGTCCAAACACAGCAGAAAAAAGAAAATATATAGCAAAATATAATGAAGAAACATATATTTGAAAGAAACCTAAAAAACCCTCCAACCTTGCCTCATTTTTAACACAGATTCCATGAGCAACTTTGTAAGTGCTGTTTTTTTCTAGTTGTAGTTGGTCTGGGCTGTAGACTTCCAGAGATGTACTTACTGCTACCTTCTCACCAAAAGCTATCAGGGACCAAAAATGTCACTTCATCTCCCATGTCCAGATAGTAGACATTCGAATCCATGCGGTGTTGAAAAGTTACAATGGGGCAAGAATTCTTAGAGTTAAATATAGAGCTAAATATTTCGATTTCCAAAGGATACGTCTGGTGGTATATTCTGGAACCACCAATTAATAACGTATCTGCATGAACAGATGGATTCAAATAAAGGACCATGTTTTTATTTCCACTTACCCACACAGGAAGCTTTACTAATTCTCTCAAGCCAGTTCTTGCAGCATTAATAAGATGTTATTTTTAATTTTTATCAATATATTCCCAAAGTAGTCTATAATAAGAAAAGCAGAAAGAATACACATTTGTGTAATTTAAATTTACAAAATATTATGCTGTATTTATTTCAATTTAATTATTCTTACAGTTGTTATCCTTCTCATGGCATCTACATGTACTTCATTCACACACATCCCCAAGTTAAAGACAAGCTATGCCTAGTGGCTGACAGACAGACTGAACTCTGAAATTCAGAGAGATGGACTCAGACTGGACTTCTGTACAGTCAGCAGGTGACTCAAATAGTCAAAAAGACATACCATGGTCTGTAGAGGGAATGGCACCTGCTTAGTTAAATTCTCTTTTAATAACCAAGTAAAGACAAACAAATGCCTTGAAAAAAAATTGCTAGAGTTTCCTGAGGCTGGAATAATGAATAAAAAGACTTTTCTTAATAACAGTTATGTTCTACTATATTATTAAATGTTTCATTATATCCACAATAAACCTCAGAAGATGTCCATTCTGCCAAGTATTTAACTGTTTCCCGCTCTGTTAAAAAAAACCCCAACTTACACAGTGATTAGGTAAAGAGTAACTTCTCTTACACTTTGTAGTAAGGATGCACATTAAGAAATCAAGATGGTTTGGGATACAGTTTCAGCTAATGTCATTAGGAGAGCTTCACTGACATGCATTTACAAATTTAAGCCGTGATCCTAAAAATGATTTCACATGGCTGCATGAGCTCATGCAGTGAGAGGCATGGACAGTGTGCAGACCTTATTTCAACATGTTCTTTAAATAAACTTATTGCTGTCTGGTCATTTCCCAGCATTACATCAATGAAAAGTGGATCTAAAATAAATTCACCCAGACATTTAATGAAGACCATCCATATCTTAAATGTCAAATGAGAACTACAGATAACCTACCTGCACTGGATAGACTGATGAACATCAGTATCTTGAAAGTATTTCTGTTATTTCACTTTCAGAAAGCTTTCCACTCCAATTTTTTTAAACAAAATATATTAGCTTTTTGTTTAAGATTACCATTTATTAAAAATATTATTTAATTATCTGTTAAAGCCAAATCAGTTACATTGTTATTTAGGTCCTGGGTGAAAGCATCTGAGGGAACTTTTATTTCTAAGTTTTGAATCCATCATTTCTACAAAAAGTTCAAAAATTTGATAATAAAACTGCTGTTGTTGGAAAACATGCAGACCATTTAATAGAGAGGTCACTGTTTTGGGGGAACAGTGACATTTTTTTATCTCTGAAGGAGAAAACTTGTTTAGTATCAAGGCCCAAACAGTTCTGTTTCACTGCATCAGGATACAGCAGGCTAACAGAAACTTAAAAACTGAAAAACGCAGCTCAGTATACAGCAGATCTGGGAGAAGCATAAGCTCTCTAATTTTGGCTTCTGGAGAAAATGTCATGCAGGACACAACCTATCCCTATTGGTACGAGCTGTCTGGCCTCTCCTGAGAAGCTGCTGCTGAGTTTCAGAGGAGACTTAAAAAGCATAAGAACTTCTCACTGACTGCTTACCAAATACTGAGCAGAACTGTTGAGTCTGTCCAAGGCTCCAAAAGCAAAAGAAGCTGGTAATTGTTAAGACTGGTTTTGTTTCTTTTTCTCCCATTTCACTGGAAAATATGTCTCCTGAGAAACTGAGTTGGACACTTCAGTTTTCATACCTTGTCTAATAATAATCATCCTGTCCAGTCTGACTAGAATTTGAGTAAGTCTATGGGCTTAGTGCTCTCAAGAGGGATGCTAAAGAGACTCTTGCATATGATTATTGGATACAAGTTGTTTCACCCCAAACCTATAACATATATTAACTTCCAGACTTACCTCAGCAAATTAAATATTTTGAAAGGCAAAAATGATGCAAATTCTGTTCTCGTAGATGTGAACATAGGTGTCACTGGCTTCAGTAAAAGGGGTTTCCACAAAATAACCAAGTATATGTGAGGTGATTCAGATGAATCAATAGACTCTTCCCTTATTTGGGGGAAGCAATTTCATTTTCTCTTACTTGATTATTCTGCACTTTAGTTGTCTACGAAAGCAGCAGTTAATAAAATAGAAAAAAGTAATACCAGAACTCACAGCATTAAGAAGCAATTTGCTGCCAGAATGCATATGTTCCCATTTCGGGGGTGGGGTGAATTATTCAAGCTTTGCCGTGAAAAATGAGATAGAAAAAGCCCATCCTGGTTAGAGCAGCTTTAGAGATGGAGTATTGCTATGTTGCCATCTAGTGATAAAATAAAAAGGTGCACAGATAACGATCAAGGGAGAGCAAACCAAACCTATATAAACAGTACTACCTACCCCATTAAAAGTCATACTCTTTTCCTGCAGTATAATACACAGACATTAATTATTTGGATTAGCTTCACTGAAAGCCTACGTAGGATAAAATTTTACAGATCACAAAACTTGTGACAGATACCTCTGAGACACATAACTCCTTGTATGTTCTCAGTACTATTATTTACTGCTTTGCTCTATATTATCACAAACTCACAATCAAAATAAAAACTGTGAATTTTTGTCACTGCTGACCTGTTGTGTTTTCATGGCACACTGCAAAACAGGTGAGTACTATATGCTAGTAGAAAGGAAAAGAAATAATTGCCCTGAAATGCAGTAATCAGTAATGAAAGTAGAGCAACTGACAGTGTAAGAGTCCTTACATTAGTTCTAATATTTAGTGGTCCAAAACACTGGAAATAACAATGCAGGAGGGTTTCATAAGGGGTTTCAGCACAGAAAAAGTAGGAATTGGAGGGGTTGGCACTGCCTCAGGAAGGTCTTCCAGTTTGTCTGGAGACATTAATATCGTTTTTGTGACTGTCCAGACTCACCAAAATTTTACCACAATCCCTTTATTTATTAAAAAACAATTAACAATAGTTGCTTGTTAAAAGAAAGTCATCCTTTGGAATCCTACAGTGTTCCCAAGAAAAATGACCTACTAATGTCACCTGATAGTAGATGCTGGAGTATAAGGAGGCTCTTGGATCCCTTTTGCTTTTCCCTCACTTTGCAACCACTTTGTTTACATCGTATTTCCTATGCAGAACATGCAAACTCCCAGTCAAAGCATGACTGTAATATAAGCAATCATTAAAAGAGGAATTAATACTTTGGGTATTATTTTATCACATGTGTTTAGAACCATATTACTACTGCCATTGCCCTACTACTGCTTATCAAGTGTATCGTTAACTGTTGATTCATAGAAAATGCAGAATTCTTCATCAGGTGAAAGAAAACATCTGTGATGTGGTACTCTGCACAAATATCTGAACTTTATCCTAAACCAGTTAGCTGAGACACTGGAAGCAGTTTAATTGCCTGAGCTACCTTACTTCTATTTTTAAATTGTGCTTGAAATATCAGCACATAAAGTAAAAATGTGCAGTCCTCCTTCAGAAGTCCAGAGAAGGGTGAAGAAGAGTATCTCTTAAAGATTTTTTTTTAAATGAGGATGAGGTGTTTGACACAATACCTCACACAGATCCTGAACTACTGGGAATCATAGAATGGTTTGGATTGGAAGGGATCTTAAAGATCATCTTGTTCCAACTTCTCTGCTGTGGGCAGGAACACCTTCCTCTAGAGGAGGTTGCTTCAAGCCCTGTCCAACCTGGCCTTGAACACAGCCAGGGATGGGACAACCACAGCTTCTCTGGATAACCTGTGCCAGTGCCTCACCACTCTCAGAGTAAAGAATTATTTCTTAATGTCTAATCTAAATCGTTCCTCTTTCAGCTCAAAGCCATTCCCCCTTGGTCTGTCCCTACCTGTCCTTGCAAAAAGTCCCTCTCCAGATTTCATGTAGGCCTCCTTTAGCCACTAGAAGCTGCTCTAAAGTCTTCCCAGAGCCTTCTCTTCTCCAGGCTGAACAAGCCCAGCTCTCTCAGCCTGTCTTCACAGGAAGGGTGCTCCAACCCACGGAGCATCTTCATGACCTTCCTCTGACTCACTCCAACAGGTCCACATCCCTCTTGTGTTAGGGGCACCAGAGCTGCACACAGTACTCCAGGTGGGGTCTCACCAGAGCAGATTAGAGGGGCAGGACCTCCTTCGACCTGCTGGTCACGGTCCTTTTGATGCAGCCCAGTATAGGATTGCCTTTCCGGGTTGCGAATGCACGCTGCTGGCTCATGTGTTTCTTTTCAGCCAATACCCCCAAGTCCTTCTCCTCAGGGCTGCAGCTGATCTCTGTAAGGAACCCACCAATGAACGGACTAGTAGAATTCATTCATAATTCTGCAGAATACACTGAGCTTGGGCAAGTGAAGCATATAAGCATATAGAATTACATAATGTGATTTGTTATTTTTTATAGGATTCTCTAAGTTGCTTACCAAGCATACTAACGTTTTCTGCTTTCGGTGCTTAGAATATCTGCATTAGGGATGCATGTGTAACTGTCAGCTTTGATCTGATACCTACAACTTGACAATTAATACTCAAAGACTGTTCAGTAAAAATTTTAGGTGATTTTTGATCTTGCTTTCTACTCCATGAACTTCTACGCATATGAAGTAGCACAATTACATGCAGTGAGTTTTAGGGATGACAGAAAAGCCTACACAAGTTTAGGTACTAAGGTAAATGAAAAAAAAAAAGGCAGCTAAACATTCAGGAGACAAGTTGTCTTCAAAGAAAACTGAAGCACAAAGTATCTCAAAAAGAGGCCCAGACATGAACCCCATCAACAGCTCTCATCATGGTCCTGCTCATCAACAGCTGTTCATAGAGTTGCAAGTGTAACAATTTTAAATAGCATTCCACAAATAAACAAAAAACCCCTAAAATCCCACATTCTAAATTTGGATGCTCCTGAGAATAGTATTGTTCTTTTTTCAAGTAGGTTGAACAACAGGTTCCTGTCCCAAACTCCCTAACAGTCTGTGAAGTACCTGAGAACTCTGCTTCAGTAAAATAAAAGTTATTATTGAACATATTTTGTCCAGCTGATGTAAGGCTGTTTATTACAACACTTCTTTTTTTAAATTCTGAAGTTGGAGTAACCTGGTATAATCAAATAAATTTTCAATGCATACCAATACAGTCATATTAAATCAATCTATCCATTTCAGAATACACAACATTCAGAGCCAAGTTTTGTCTTGTTTTCTCTGCATCCTTTCCACAGCATGCATAACTTTCATAGCATCTAATTATCTAACAACAAAAATGCCTTCACAATAAAATGAATATTGGTACCTTTTTCTCCTGTTTCATTTTTATTTTGAAGATAGTAACAAATCTAAAAAAAAAAAAAAAAGATATAATGATGGTAACTTAAAATACTGATAAAAAAAATTAAGCAAAATACATTCAAATAAATTGTGACAGCATGCATGCAAACCTCGTGTCAGATACTGTACCAAAGATTAATTACTTTCTACAATTTACTTTGGTCAGAAACCCATTTCTAACAGAATTATTATACATATTAATCCTTACAACTAATCCACATGGGATAATCTCTTAAATGAATCTTCATTCAGTCCAGAGATCTACTTGTATAGATCAGCTTGTACAATAGGTTGTCACACTTTACCTCTAAATTAAGCCAGTAAACTGACATCCCTGTTTATCACATAGCATGACTTCTAAATGCTTTTGCTTAAACCTTTTTCCAACAGTTTTCTATGCAGGTGCATGAGGAAATCTGAAAGAGGCTTCTGTTTAAGTGTCACACATTGCTGCCAGTTACAATTTCTGAATGTAATTTTCACAAAGACTAAAATGTGATTGAATCACTCAAGCTTAATAATTAACTCTATGAAATAGACAATAGGCTTCACCTTACTCATTATACCTGTGTTATTGCTGCAGTATTGACAGGAGAGAAAACCTTGCAAATTTATTTTTCCTAAGACAGGAAAAGGAAATAATTAAAGATGTATGCAGGCAGTATGTTCCAGTAAGATATTTCCACTTTCAACTGGTAAATTTTAGGAAGACATCTGTTTTTAATGTTTTTCTTAAGTGGCATCATTTCAACATACTTGTGATGGAATAATTGCAGTGTGATTCAGTTTGGAAGCATCTGCACTTTCAGGATCATATATCCACAAAATTAACTTCTAACAAGTAAAAAAGAGACACAAATTGATGATTCTTTTTAACAAACACTAATATTCTATCACTATGATAGCATTTTATCTTGTGACAAAACATAAGATAATGTAATAATATTAACTTAGGCAGTGCATATACTGCAAGCTAGTCTTGTACTCTTTGATGAGAACAGGCAACAACTTAGGGAAGCAGCACCTCCTTTTGCAGAAATAAAGGGGAAAAGGGTAAGAATTTATGCTGAAGAATTTTTTTGTCCTCTGATGCCACCATAATTCTTCAGCGTCTCTCCATTCTTACGGGCTATGGAGCTATATACAGGTTATTCTGCTGCATCGAAGGAAGAAGAGTTGTTGAAATAAAAAACTTGTTTCTTGTCAAGGTACTGTTACAAGGCTGTTATTTAAATGCGCATCATGTATGCCTCCACGACTGGCACATGGCTGACATACTGCTTTTTCAGTCAGGAAAAAGGCAAACACCTGGTATTTCCAAGGTACATGCAAAGGGAATAATCATTCAGTGAGGCAGACTCACCATTAGCACAAAGTATAATGGTGTAAAGATGTGCACAAAGGCAGTTATCATAAAACAGCTGACTTGCTGCAAGTTTACATCCTACAGTTTGCATCCTGCAGTTTGCCATTCATCTACTCAAATCAAAATGCCAAGTCTTGAATTCCGTCCTTAGAATAGGGCAAGCTGAGTAATCATACAGCTGCTTGCTCAGAGGTGGCTGAGTAGAAGAACTTGCTCAGGGAGAATACAGGCTTGCTTCCACAGCTGTGAAGTTTAGTCATTTTTAGCAGACTGCAAACTACTTATGAATTCAGTTTGTTAGCAAGGACACTTTCTTTATTATTTAAAGTTTTCATATTTCCCCACATGATCAAAATCTCTTTCACAGTCAAAGAGGGGGTGAGGTAGGAAATAACTGATATTAAATTTGGCAGATGCTATGAAATAAAGGATTTTATAAACAAGATTCTATCAGCTTACTGTACCAATGGAACGTGTAATCAGATTCATTGTATGCCACACACATTTTAAAAATCAGAAACAAGTACACAAATTCATATAAATGAGCAATAGGTTGGTCTGCCAAAGCCTGCCATTAATCAGCCTGAATTTGTCTAAAATTGTTTTCCATAAAAATGAGAAAAAAAAATTGGAGGAGAGCTAAATTAAGATATAAGGCCAAGGAACACATGCAAACTTAAATTTAGCTGGCTTTCACTTATGGAGAGTGGATCTATTCTACAAAACCAAATTATGTATTACTTTAAATTACTGCTGAAAAGCTTGCTATCGAATAAGACTATTTTATACAATTAAATCAATCTGCTTGCATAAGATATTTATACGGTCTCTAAAAATGTTTTTAACATACTGCCTTTGGTTTTTCTACTGCATAAATATTTTAACATTTAAAGAGAGATCCGTATTTGTTGATGTTTCTCATTAAAAAACATACTTTAAGCATCTTTCATAGGCTTTTTTATAACCTAGCATCTCTCTTACCAAAAATATGTACTATTTAAAGAAAGCATGTCTTCTGAAAATTTCATCTTATTTAAAGTTACCAGATAAAACAGATCAGTTTGCAAGTCCGTTGTATCAGGGGGCAGAATGGAGTCTCTGTATGAGGAGAAAACTCCTCTCCAATAACAGAGACATGTCTCTGTAATGACATGACATTACAGAGCAAAGTGCTGCTTGGGTTAGAATTACAGCCTTCGAGTCTTCTGTACCCCTGCTGCAGGTGGAAGGGGTCCAGAGTCCCAAGAGTGAGGGCAAGGCAGGGGAATTGCTGTATCTTGGCTGTCAAAAATACAATATAATTAGAATTGCATGAAACCAAGCCCCATTTAACATTCTGGATGAAATGTTAATTCTGATGTAGTCAATGCTAAAACATCTGCTGCCTTCAGAAGAGGTCAAGAATTCCTTGATTGGTTTAAGCATAAAAAAGAAGCTGTAAGCAAGGATCACATTTTATAATACAGAAGCATGTTTTAAGCGCTGCCCAAGTAAAATGTTAAAAATCTACCCATTCTCTTCAAATTTGCTGAAAAATGTCTACATGGCTACAAAACTAAATGCAATTTTCAAGCAAGGACACAAGTAATTCTAACTACTGTGACTGAAGTAGAAGAAAAAGGTCTGATCCATGGTTGTTCTAGGATGAGAGATTGCTGCTAATGAGGCTGTCTTTGGCTTCTTGTCAATCATGTTTTAAGTTTGTTAACTGTACTCAGTGCATTCCTTCCAGCAAAACAAAACAAAAAAGGCAATTAAGTGCTCCATTCTGCAGTAATATCTGTGAAATGTAGGAAGACATTCTCAGGCAGTACTAACACTAATCAAAACAGAAAATGTACAAGAAAGTTTACCCCAGGGTTGACAGAAAAAAATGCAAGTATAGAGCCTACTAGCCCACTATACAAATAAATAGACAGAACAGTTGCATCGTTTTGAGGGAGACACAAATGGGAAGACAGACCCAATACTATTCTCTTCTTTATAATAGTCTTGTCTAATGAACATGATATTGCAAACTTCCTTAATTCCTTTAAAAGACACTATAGGTTTTTCTGGCTAGTCATCACAATAAGGACTCAGTGTGAGCTTCTTCAGATCAAATTAAGGTACCAAACAACTAGTTACATTCTTTACTATATATATATATATAAACACCCCTAAATACTCAAATCCCGAGTTTTTTTGTGGTAAAGATGGTAGAAATCTGTGACAATATCCACATAATTGGTGCTGTTCCAGTGTAACAGGCAGGAAACACTATTATTACAAACCCATTTAAGAACTAAGAGTTCCAGTGAACTTAACAAAATGAATGTCTGCACAACAGCTTCTCATCTCTCATTTAGTGTAAGATTAAAATCTGTTCACATTGTCCCATACTTTTTTAAAGCTTTGATCACACTACAGAATTTTGTAATTCACATTGATTGAAAACCACTCAATGGTCATTATAAAAACTACTGTTAGAAAGCTGAGGGTTTTTACAGCTATATATGATAAGCAGCTGCCTTTTGTCCCCAGAGAAGATAAGGGGTGCAGGTAGATCTGTAGAGCAAACAGAGTAACTGGAGGCTATCGGGCATCTCAGAATTCATTGATTCATCAAACCATCTCTACACTAGTTAAACTCTGCTCTTGCTTGGAAGTTTTCCTTCATGAACTTTAGAGATAAAGAGAGGTTATTTTGTAAATAGAACATTCAGTTCGTATGTAGTTCTGGAGCTCCAGAATGACATACAGACAATGTGAACTCACCACGGACTATGGATGCTCTGAGAGACATCTGCATCCAAACCATCACCGAGTATACAATGGTCTGACCACAGTCACTTTTCTCACAATTTATTTTCACAGCTTACCTCAGTCTTTACTTTTGGTTTTACTGCACAAGACCCAGCAAGTAGACAATTTAGTGATGTTTTTCGTGAACTGGAATTATTAAAAAAACCCCACTACACGTAACACAAATGTTTAACGCTAGGTAACATGGGATATGTGCATCTGAGAATCTATTTAGATTAAATCCTCAAAAATTTGGATTTCAGGGTCCTTTTCGTAAGTTTGTGGAAGAGAAAACCCCCACATTTCCATTAAACAGAGAATACAAGCTAGCAGTTCAGCACTCCAGCAATAGATAATTTACATCTCTAAGACTGAATGATTATAGTTTATGGGGCATTATTTATAACAGCACTGGCCCAAATTTAAGAAAAGGAAAGGAGAGGAGAGGAAAGAGGAGAGATAATGTGAGAGAAACGTATGCCTAAAAGCATGTAAAATATTTATAAAGCTTTTGGCTCAAGTTTTTCTTACAAGTATATACAACAACAGAGCTACTGTGCAGCATCAGTACTCTTCTGTCTTCTAGCCATAAACATATAAACAAGCCCCTTAAAGATGAACAGCTGGCAGGGGACATTTTCCAGCCCCTGAGCTCTCTAAGAATGTGGTATGGGTTATTCCAGAAGCCTGCACATCCTGATCACATGCCTTTAAGGTCACACTTCACCCATTCACCAGTTTAGTCTCATTTTATCTTGTCCCAAAACACCAGATAGGCTTAGTAGCAAAAGAAGTTAAGGAAAAGGGGCCTAAAAGAAACATGAGGAAAGACTTTTTAGCAGGGCCTGCTGCAATGGGACGAGGGGTGATGGTTTTAAACTAAAAGAGGAGAGATTCAGGCTGGATGTGAGGAAGAAATTCTTTACACTAAGGGATGGTGAAACACTGGCACAGGCTGCGCAGAGAGGTGGTGGATCTGCCATCCCTGGAGACATTCAAGACCAGGCAGGATGTGGTTCTGGGCAACCTGATCTACTTGGGGATGTCCCTGCTCATTGCAAGTGGGTTCGACTAGATGACTTTTGAAGGTCCCTTCCCAACCAAACTATTCTGTGATTCTACAGTTTATCAGGACTTGTATATTATGGGTTACAGACAAAAATCTTTATTCTAACCTACGCTTAACAACCAGATACAGTCCTGGTTGATGCAGAAGCTCTCACCCCCAGGCTTTTTGCCACTTTCAAGAGATTGTGAACTCAGGGTGCTGTTTTCAAGCAGATAAAGCTGATGTAAACTGGGGCTACTGTGCTCCCCTCCTTTGAGCTGACACTTTTGCAATGATAAGGGAACAATTTTAAACAAAAGCCAGACCTAGGAAAAAGGAAAAGCTTTCAGCAAATTCAAGGTCCTTCTTAGTCAAATATTGTGCTGTATTTGACATCCTCTTTTCATGAATGAAAACGACAAAAAGTATTCATACATTAGGATTTTTTTTGTTTCCCTTACATAGTGCTCCATTCTCCCTGACTCAGAGAGACATGTTCTGAGAAATTTATAAATCTATAAAGTCCTACAAAAAATATTCACCCACTATCTATCACATATACATTCCATTAAACTTTTAATAGCTGATGCTATGAAAGGCCAAGACAGAGACTGAACGCAGTATCTTCGTACACACTTAACGTGTTGGAACACTAAAGAACAGGGAATTTAAATCTGCCTTGGAGGGTAAGCTGCTGCTCGGATCACAGGAAGCAATGAAATGATGGAGGGAACACTGTAAAAAAAGCTAACATGTATCAGATATATCCATTTTAATATTTAACATATTATAGGCAAGTATTTAATTTACAATATCATACAAAGAAAATTTTCATTTCTGCTCTGTAAAGGCAGCAATCAGCTGTTTTTTTAGAGAATGGAATATGCAGATCTGAAGAACTCACCTTTTTTATTATTTTGTTTGTTTGTTTGCTTTATTATATAAAAAACTTGTATTTGAAAGTCGTAATTTACAGATTGCTCTGCCAAGCAAAGGATTTCTTCACTATGAGGGTGGTGAGGCACTGGCACAGGTTCCCCACAGAAGCTGTGGCTGCCCCATCCCTGGAAGTGTTCAAGGCCAAGTCAGATGGAGCTTTGAGCAGCCTGGTCTAGTGGAAGGTGTCCCTGTCCATGGCACGGGGGTTGGAACTGAATGATCTTTAAGGTCCCTTCTAACCCAAACCATTCTGTCGTTTATGATTTAGCTTTACAACTTTTTAATGTATTTAAAGGTATTTTATTGTCCTGTATATCTCCAGTCTTGTCAGCTGTGACCTCAATTACACTTGCATGTAAAAAATGCACTTTTGTAAGCTGCCAATGACATTTCAGAAGTATCCCATATTTTCTGAAGTATTCTCCCACTGAATTCAAAATCTTGCTATTGTGGTGATTTTTATGATTTTTAAAGTTCTTACCTTTTATCTTCTGCAGTACATACATCAGGAAACTCCCACTGCATAAATGAAGTTCCTTCATATTCTAGATGTACCTAACCAAAGAAGTGAAAACTCTTGTCATCTTGTGTATGCAAATATAACAATCGTGACAACATACACAAATATTTTGTGATGTTCTTAAACTAATTGTTATCATGATAAAAAGATTAATGAATGTAACAAAAATAATTAAGGGAAATACTAACTGGAAAACCTAATTTAAATACAGTAATAACAGGGAGCAAGCAAGGATCAATTACATTAGCACACTCTTCAAATAAAATTATGTATGTCCTAACTGTATAATGATTTCTCGTCCTCCTAAGCTAAGCTGACAGCATTCTGGACAGTTTGAAGTGCTACAGATGCCAACTGTATCTGGCACAGTGATTCTTAGACTTTTTTTTTTTACTATAGCATTATCAACACTCAATATTTTTTGTGAGCTACTGTACATGTAAACATCAGATTTAAACAGGAAAATGCTCTAAAGATGCTGTAAATAATTAGGAAATGACAAATGTCAACATTTTATTATATAACACAGTTCTGCAGGACACCTAAGATTGGCTAACCATGGCCCACAGACCCCATTTCTGCAACCAGTGTTCTAATGTAGATAAGACCTCAGTGTAAAACAGCCGAGTATTACACCACTGGCACAGGCAGAACCAATTTTAACAGAAAACTTGCACCAAGGCTTATTTTTTTCAAGCTACTCCTGAAGCTCAGAAATTACTTCCAGTAGGGAAAACAGTATCAGAAAAGTATTAACATTTTTCAGCAGTCCTTCAACACAATTAAGAAGTATTAAATGGAGAAAGAAATAGCACTCTGTGACCCATCGGCCGTGCTGAGCATTAGCTAACAGTCAAATTGGCCTTCTTGCTTGTTACAGCATTTCCCTTGATTTTCCAGACTACTTAAAGTCTTAGCAAAATTCTCCTCTAAACTACTTTGTGTGTCAGGTTTTTTTTTTAAATACATGATCAGAATATGTGGGCTACTTCATCAGAATAACTGGCACCATACAGATGTAACAATCTCACATCTCTTCAACACACCTGAAAGAAAAGCAGATCTCACACTGCTTCTGTTTAGTGGTTATCTGTTTAAAATTCCAGAGTCATTTGCAATTTACTGGGAGGCAAGAAATCCAGTCATATGAAAAGCCTACATGTACCCAAATTAGAGTGAAATTTGTGATAAATGTTACTGGCCCAGTAAATAACACTGACCAATTCAGAAGACAATACAACCTAAACTTTACAAGTGTTTACTTCTACCATGGGTTCAGTTTTACAAAGTCAATTCCATGTATCAGCTTGCTAATGCCAGACACGGTGGTCACATTCCTTCATTCCTTGAACATAAACACTTGCCACCTTTTGCCACCTCTAAATGCCCACCTGAGCTCTCACAGAGCAGATTTGGCTTGCCCAGACAGAAAAAAAAAAGCTAATACACATACATGCTAGAGGGAAAAGCCAGTACTGTAACACTGCATGCTGGTTTTCTTGCTTATAGTAAATGAACCAAAGCAAGTGCGATTGGGAGTTACTGCACAGTTTTACTCTAAACTCATACTACAGAAAATTTCTGTTTTTGACAAGGGGCATTAGACACACCAGTTGCATTTGTACTTTGGTCAAGAGTTACCATGTTTTAAAACTATACTATAAATACAATTACTGAATCGCGTCAGTAAAGGGCACTTATAATCTTTAACAGTATTAGAAGAAAAGCCTCCATCTAGTTTGCAAAGAAAATGAGGGTGGAGGAATGATGGCCCCATAATACCACCTATTAAACAAGAATTCTAAACCTTGCAGTAACAGTAAGTATTAAATAGCTTGATCTTCATTAAATACTTACAGGTTCTTGGGAAGTGCAGAGTTCCTCATTTTCTTCACTGGTTCTATACCTACCAGGAAACATTCCCAAACATAAATCTCAAACTCCTCCACACCAAATAAAAATAGCAGAACAATGGATTCATGTGCCCAAGACTCTTTGGAAAGTGCCATTACACTAATACTACACTCTGACAGGCTCAAATTTATTTTGAGATCCAACGAAGCATTTGTGTTGGCAATGGTGAGGTCTTAATGGGAATCAGCTATACTGGAAAATCACATCCTGAAATATTAATCTAGACCATTGTTCAGGGAGTCACAGGATGATCTACGCCCTCAGAAGCGAGTGCACTAAAACAAAGTTTGCCATTGTGTTGGCAAGACTGTATGAACTGACTTCAGCAGCAACTTGTGGCTTTTACTGACTTCCCAGAAGGTCTGTGCGGTGATACAGAAATCACAGCTATGGGGTTTTTTTTAACACAAGCAGACACAAACATTAGTACTATGGACTATATGGAATGTTTAAGGAACTATTTGCTCTTTGAGGTGTATACACACAACTGTCTCCTATGATTTGCAATTGCTCTACATCTTTGTACTGAACTGACTACTGTCACAGCATCTGTGCACTGAAATTCAGGATTTAGGTATTTTCAGTAGTTAAAAAAAAAAAAGCTATATCAACTTCGCATTTAACTGTCTCTTATATATCCCTGTAGCTTTCCCAGACACAGTTAAACTTTGCACCAGTGGCTTTTATAGATCCTCAGATTCTTGGTTCAAGTAAACCTGAAGGAGTGAATAAGCAACCAAACCCGAACTCTACAACCTGCCAGACAGCTACAGACTGTGACTGCTCAGTGACTCAGGTTTCTGAACGGCTGTCTTAGCAATAATTACATCATTCAGATTTATCTCTTTTTAATAGCTGCTTTGCAAAAAAATAATCTTCCCCCGGGGGTGTTGATTTTGTGAAGCAGGAAGGAATGAAAACAGCCACTGAGCCATCAGTTCCACTTCTAAGCCCTCAAGTATGCATGATGAAGGCATTTCTCTGCTATGGGTTTTTTCCATTATTTTTTTCTTCCTCATGAGTAAGCTTGGGGCCATGTTTCGGTGTCTCTGGAGAAAATGGCCTCCTACATTCAGCCCCTGGTTCTATGAACACTAATCTACATTCTTACCATTGTCAGCAAAACTCACTACGTATATGCAGAGCTGGCATGCACTGCAAACACACCTTTGCAAGTTTGCTATCCCTCCGCCCCGCTCCCAAGGCGCGGCCGCCACCCAGCCACAGCCGCTCCCCGCCGCCTTCCCCTACGCGCTAGCCGGCCGACGAGCAGCCGTCCCGCAGCAGGTGCAGCCCCGAGGACTACGAGCCCCAGCATGCACCGCGCCCGGCTCCGCGCGGCGCCCAGCGCGGGGAATGCCGCGCAGCACGCTGGGTAATGTAGTCCGGAGTGAGGCGCGGGAGCGCGGCAGGAGCGCAAGGAAGCAAAAAAAGCCGTCGGGCGCGGCGGTGGCTCCTCCGGTTTCCCGCGGGGGAGGGGGCTGGGCGGGGTTCCGCCTGAGAGCAGGGGTCTGCCCGGGGGGGAGCGGCGGCGGAGGCCGCACTGGCGGGGCCGGTAGGCGGCGGCACCTGGACGTGGCAGCGGCCCCACCGCCCGCCCGGCTGGGAGGAGGAGGCGGGGGGAGCGGAGCCGCCGCGCGCTGCCGCATGTGCCTGGAGCGGAGCCGGAGCGGGCAGCGTGAGCCATGGCGGAGCATGGCGCCCCGGCGCCCGCCATCCCCAACGGCGAGTGCGCCGCGCGCCTCCCCGGCAACAAGGTGACCGTCGTGCTGGGGGCCCAGTGGGGCGACGAAGGCAAAGGCAAGGTGGTGGACCTGCTGGCGCAGGACGCCGACATCGTCTGCAGGTGCCAGGTGAGGAGGCAGCCGGGGCGCGGAGGAGGCCGCGGATGTCACCTTGAGGCGGGCGGCCCCACCGCCCCGCCGCGCGGTTCCGCGTGGGCACCCGTTCTCGTCCCCCTGTGCCCTCGGGCTCCCGCCTCGGCGCAGGGCCGGGCGGCCGGTGCCCGGTGAGGCGGCGGGCTGCGGCGGTGTCGGGGTAGCTAAGCCTTTCCCGACGGGGCAGGAGCCCCTGGCGGGAGCCCCGCCGCCGGGCTCTGCAACCCTCCCTCTCCTCCTTTGTCCCCGTCCCGACGCCGGAGGTGAGGGGGAGGAGGAAGAGAAGGAAGGCCCCCTCCTCGCAGCCGAAAGCTGGCCTCCCGCAAGAGGAACACGCCTGGGGTCTCGCCCCCTCTCAGACCCGCCGCCGCCGCGGTCTTTGTTTGGGGGCGCCGCGAAGGGGCCGTGCTTGGCGGTTTCCGCAGCATCGCTGGTGGGAGCGGGCGCTGCGGGGCCGGGAGCCCTCCCCGGCGGCGGCGTGGCCTAAGCCGCGCCGCCCGGGAGCGTGCTCGGCGCCATCCCCCCCCCGGCGGGGTAGCGCTGGCCCCGCACGAAAGTTAGCACAGGATGCACATGAGTGGGGTGTCCGCAGCGATTTAGTCGTGTTCACGTAAAACTCGCTTTTAAAGACTCTCCTGCTCTTGCTCCCAGGTCACTGTAGTGCCGGTGAGATCCTGTCTTTCTCTTAAGAGTTCTTAGAATTTCTCTTCTCTGGGGGCGTTACTCCAGCAAAAGAGCAAAAAATACGAACCTAGCCTGCAAGCACAGCACTCTTAAATGCCTGTGTTAAAACAACCCAGAGCTGAGATAGTTTATCTTCCCATTTGTAGTGTAGCAGTTCTGTAGAACATAATGAGCCAACCTGTGTACGGTTTTTTCTTGAAGGGCTCCAGCAACATAAGATGCCTGCAGCATATGCAGGCTCCGTGTAGGTGTCGTTATGTTATGCTTTTGTTGACTGCACAAATTAAATTTGATCTTAAATTATTTTGGGAGAGCACACCATTTCCTCAGGCATGCAAAGGCTGAAGCTGTGTTTTGTCTAATGAGAGCTGCACATAAAACTGGTGTTTTCAAAACCAAGTCAGTTGCAGCTGACAAATCAAAAACTTGAATTTCAGAGATTTTAAACTTGAAGTAAACAAACATTCTCAAGTAGCTGCTTACACAAATGAATTACTTTTCCCCATGTATCTTGTAGGGGTTTTTTTGCTGTTTTTCTTTTTTATATAATAAAACCTGATGTGCTCTGGCGTGGTTGCTTGGCTTTGAGGATTATAGAATACAGTGACTCAGTTTGTCCTTTACAACTTTGTTCTTGAGACTTGAAGGGCATCTAGGTGAGCATGTTTGTTTAATACTAAGAAGTTGTGGTGGAGAGAGAGAAGCAGGCAGTGAATTTTTGTTCTTGCAAGTTTTAATGTCTTTGTTACTTCTTTTGAATTAGATGGGTGATGGATCATGAAGAGGGAAAAATCATTATATTATCTCAAGCTTGAATTTCATGGTCAGTTCTGCCATTTCCAACAGCTTGTTGCTTCTGCTGAAGGGAGTTTTTTCTTCCTTCTTTCTTCCCTTTCCTGTTGATAATGGCTATGCTGGCTGGGTCTCCTCCCATGCACTGACTCTGGCACTTTAACACTTTTGTCAGTTGGTTTAACTCACCCAAATGGCAGGAAACTGTTTTCTGTTGTGTTTAATTTCTACAGTTTTAGTAAATAAAACAGAATTTTCTTGGCTCAGAGGACCTTGATGAAAAGAAAAGCTTGGGACAGGGTAAACACAAAGAAAAATTTCTCAGAACAAGAGGGGAAAATAGGAATATTCCCTTTCAGTAGTATTGAGACTGAATCATCTTGCTATGTATGCAGCATGTTCTTGATGTTTGTGTTACTGCTGGTGATGTAGAGTATGACCCTTGTGCTTTGGGTAGTGCTGCAAATCCAGAGAGAAAGATCGAACCACACTTAGTCTGCCTCTTGCTAATACCAGCTCTCTGTAATTGGAACGTCTCATTCTTTCACCATTATACTCATTTGTTGTAAGATGGTTCTTTCTGTTCAGCATGCCACAGAGTTGCTAGAATGCTTCTGGATGAGATCAAACATTTCTGGTATGTTCTTGTGAAAAAATTTAGTAGTATAGCCGTTTTCTTGGAGGATTTGGGAAGTTGTAGCAGGTCCAAGATATATTGGAAACTTGAGTTGTATTTGCGGTAAAACACTCTAGTGTAGTGTTTGTATCACTGTCCCTGGTCCTGTTCCAGAAGCGAGAACTGACTATCACTTACTTTTACAATGCCTTTAAAGGCACTGCAAGAAGATATAGTCCAAAATCTATGCCACAGGAAGGTTGTCTCCTAGGTAGCGGGTGTGCTTCAGTCACTTGTTTGACTAGCTGACTGTGGCATCTGGAAGGAGGTGCTTGCTTAGGTGCAATTAGCTGAAGCAGTGTGTCAGGAAATAAGTTGTATTTTGGCTCTACTTCTAAGTACCATCCTCTAAAGTGTTTTCTCTTAGGTTTAGAGATTGTTGAAAGGAGTCTTGTGTTCAGAGCAAGGGAATGGTATTTTCAGGAGACAGATTCGCTTTTATGACAAGTAGTATTATGGTTTCAAAACCAACTGTTTGAAGAGACTGAACGAAAATTAAAATACACCCAAGGTCTGCATGTATGTAGCAGCTAATGCAGCTGCACTGGCAACTATGATGGTTTTGTGAGGACACCGCTAGTATAGGGGATTCAGATGCAATTAATGTAAACGTATCTACATGGCAGGCAAAGTATGTACTTGTTCTTCCACTATTAAATTTGAATTGGCCTTCATTTACCTCTAGGAAGTATCTGGTAAAATGATACTATTGATAAAATATATGCATTGTGAGACTTTTGCACTTAAACCTACATCTGGTCTTCAGTAGCTTACAGAGCAAAGTCTGTTTACCTGTTATCACATAAATCATAGTTCAGGCAGTAAAATAGAGAAAGAATGGGTTAGAGATTCAGCAATAGTTGCCACCGAGCCTGTCATCTTTAGAAGTATGCATTGTATTTTTGTTAATTCCACAGGCAATGGAAAGTTAAACATTTCTAGTTCTGCTTAAGGGACTTCCTGCCATCGCAGAGCACAACTGAATTGGGGAATTTGATTATCAGCGTTTCATGTCTTAGCGGATACGGGGATGACAAATTAATGCAAGCAAATTATTCCAGTTTTATGAAAATGAACACAATACCAATATATGCCATGTATCCCTTAACACCACCTCCTCCACCCAGTCTACCAGTGTGTGCAGTACAGAAAAGAATAATGTAATGTCTGCTCTGCCTGATTCTGTTTTCATTTACTCATTTCATCAACACATCCTGTTCTTACTATTGGAGGTAGCTGATTTATTCACAGTATATGTCACACAGGTGAGCAAGATTTTGAAGTCTTCAAATTATTTTTAAGCCTGCTCCCTATGCTAAAGAATCCTGTTTTCCTGCTTCTTCAGTTCTATTTTACATTGTGCTGCTACTTCAAAACAGAATTGCAGCTTCTTACCAAATCGTAACTGATTACATTATGGTCTGCCTGTGACTTGCTTTACTGCACTGCCTGCGGTGGGGTCATGCTATTCCTACTCCTGAACTGCTAATGCGTGATAATTGCTGTGTGCGGATCCTTTGTACTCCCTTTTCCTCCTCCTCCCCTCAAACAACACTGTGTATAGTCACATCATTGCCGGTCGCTTGATATGTGCCAATTATGGTGTAACAAATAGGGAAGTTTTCAGTGTGCAGAGTCTTGGGGCTAAGCAGTTACCGTTGATGAGCTGATACCTATCAGACCAATGCTGCCTAATAACCTCCATATCATTAGTCTGTATATAGCCACTTTTTTTTTTAAAACTGGAGTTCCTATATTCCATTCACCAAACTCACTTTTTTCTTTTTGTAAGTATTCTTATTTGAGAATGTGTTTTAGTCTAGAGCCTTTGCAGTGCACGCAGAAATAGGAATAATGGAATCAGTAGCTGTAGCTATTGGTGCTTTTTTAGCAGCTCAGGCATTCAATATGTGATGTTTAGATAGAGCTCTCACTTTTTTTTAAGTGCTGGGTGCACTTTTGGACCTTGTTGTGGTTGGCAGCATGCCGATAATGTGCTTTGGTGAGGAAAGAGGGGTCAGTAAAATGAGTTCTTTGGCCTGCCCCATCAATAAGTAGTAGACCTACTTTAAAGCATCATTGGCAGGTGATCTTTTGTGACAGGAGAACAGTTGAAATCTGATTTTCCAGCTCATAAAGTTTGTGCAATTAACAGAGAGATCTTAACAACACTGAAGAACAAATTACGCCTTGATCTACTGGTTTCTTACTGTTCTTTCAATCTCACTACAAAGCCTTACTATGTTTGGTTGGTTAACATGCAGTACTCTGTCGCAATTTATTAAGTTTCAGATACAATTTTATTCCTACCATACTGTCTCACCGACATTTGTAAGATGTTCTCTGTAAATATTCTCAAAGTCCCTTTCTTTTTTTTTTTTTTTAATATCCGTTCTTAAATGTTCTCGTGAAATGCAGCAAACATCTGTGGGGTTTTGTGGCCTGAAGCAATGCAGTGCTGGACTAGTCTTGTGCTTTCAGCATTTTTCTTGTTCCTTATCTGCCCATCTTACTGAATCTCTTTTATCTGTTAGGGATAGGTTGGTCTTTATTCTGGACCTGGGTAGTGAATCCTGTTCCCTACCTAACAATGTGTATTGCAACAATGTGAGGTTTTGCAGAGCGGGTGAAACTAGGCCAAAACCAGTCTAAAAAGTCTGTTTGAATATTGTCTTTCATTAGGGGCTCCTTAGAGGAAGTTCTGTCAGTATAGAGAAACCTGATGTGGTTTTTTTGAGATTAATAGGCTTAAGTAAAACTAATTTTTATTTGTTAGGAGAAAACAGGTGAATGTGTAAAGCATAACGTGGTTATTCTGTTATGTTCTTCCTCAAGCTACACTTTTGATCTTGTTCTGATGCAACAATTCTTGTACTAGATGTTCAAAAATTTCTGAAGTCTAGCCAAAGTTTTAGAAACTTTTATTAAGTGTGTTACACGACAGCTTTTTAAACTAGATTTAGATCTTAACAAACATGAATGGCTTGTCAAGGAAGAAAATTGCCAGCTGCTAGATTTTGTTTATAACTGAAATCCAGGAGTAGGTTATACGGTAGAGTTTATTAGCTGCTAATTCATTGCAGGCAGAGGGTACAGAAAGCAGGAAATCACAAAATCTGGGATGTGAGAGAAGGAATTAGTTATCAAAACATTGAATTTTCTACATCTTTAAAGGGGATGGTTTGCAATCTGAAGTTCAAAATAGATTTTTGGCAATATTCATTGAAATAAGAATCAAATAACCTGGTCATTGCAAGGCTATATCTAGCTGGGGTGCATCGTAGGGGTTCAAGTATGTCCCTTCACTATGCTGATCAGCTCATTAAAGGTGTGTTCAGCATTCCCAGACTCTGACTGAGGCAAGAAGGAGCCTTTCTTATGATTCTTGTAAGTAATGGTAGTATCCAGCTTTTTTGATGTATTTTTGACTTTTCATCTAAGAGTTAAATGGAAGTGTATACAACCATATGATGCCAAAGCAGCATTGACTTGCTTCTTGCCCAACTTGGCAGTCATTTCTATAGCTAGCTCAGAAACAACAGTGGTTGCCCTGAGCTAAAAATACATGCTGGAACGTGGTAGCAATAAAAGCAAACTGTAGAAAAAAATTATGTACACACACACATCTGATGGGGAGAGTTGAAAGAGAATATGGCTTCTTCCTCTGTGTAGCATGAGATAACATCTCCTTAAACTAGACAACTAATTTCTATTCTAAAGGAAGTAACCTAAAAGACTTCTTTGCTCTGTCTACCCCGAGGCTATTTTTGAAATAGGCATCTTGATCATGTCATAAGAAAAGGCAGGGATTGTCATTGTAGACTTTTTGGGTAGATAGTTCTCTTAAATGTATATGTCAGTATTTTAGAGCTGCTTTAAATACTCCTGTATTGAGTACCAGTATAGAGAGCCATAGTAATTTCAGTCTGCTTTTTTAACGAATCTTTTTTTCCCCTCTGCACCTCCACTGTTAGATCAAGTTTTAGACCTTAGCAGTTATGAGAGTACTGCTGTAGGTGAAGCATAAGGGTTTGAACTGCTGTCTTGATGTATTCAAAGCAGATCTAACTGTTTGGTTCTTATACTAATGTCTAGTCTGCCTTTGACTAATGAAGATAGGGTCTGAAAATAAAATGTGTATTTTCAACTTACATAGATATAAAATGGAGAAAGGTATTCTGTTGTTCCTGCATCTTGGTTTCAAATGCGTTATACTTTTTTATGTGTCCCTGCAGTGATTTCTTATTTGCGCATTCTACTTGTGTATCTGCACATGCCTTCTACTTACGCATACACTTCCTTGGCTAGCACGCATGGCGCATACATACTTTTGCTCTTCAGTGCTCTTCAGAGTTCTTAAGAAGCAGAAAATGTATGGGTTGTTTTGGTTTGGTTTTTTTACGAGGAGAAGTATTTTTGCTTTTGGTTTATGGATAAGCAAATCTTTCTTGTTTGGTTTTGCTGATTATCCAAATTGGTACATTAATTTTTCATATTAGACTGTACCTTTTCAAAAAAAAAAAGGGAAGGGAAAAACTTGAAGTTTGAAGCTAGATTGAATATAAGATTAAGAATGAGGGTCTTCCAGAAAAAAAGGATCTATTAAGTGTGTACATTTTAACTGGATGGGTCCCATGTGCCAGGAAAATGGAAGAACTGCAGAACCTTCTTCCTTAAACTGGAAGGACAAGCAGTCAGGTCCTTTGAATGATTTTCAGGTAAATCAGTGAGATTGGCTGCAAATGCAGGAGCATGGAACTTTCCTGAGCAAACTCACCAGAGGAAAAAGGTCTGGTTTGGAATATCTCTATAAGCATTTGAGTATGGCTTTATATAGTTTTCAGAGTCTTTTTGGAAAGTGAGATTCCATGCTTCCTTAATTATTGGCTTCTCTTAGCTTCTTATCAGCTCCAAACTTAGCAAGCAGGGATATAAAACATACTGGAACTTGTAACTCCTACTTTGATTGTTTTTATGTCCTTGATAAACATTAACATTGTTTAAGTATATTCATGGAAGGCCAAATAAGTTACTCTTGAATAAATGACTTTTCAGGGAACATTCTGGTTGTACCTTCATATTCAGCAAAACCCAAAACAAAACACCAGATAAGGGGTTGTTTCAACATCAGTGTTCCGTTAGCTGAGTTTTGGTAGTGGCTGGTTAAGGACTCTATACCTGAAGTCTTACCCAGTAACTTCTTTGTGGTATTTTAATTCAAGAAAATACCTTTTGGTCTAAAAAGAGCATCTCTCTTTAATACTGACAGTAAAAGTCATGATTCAAAAAGGCTGGTGAAGTAGTCATCAATTAGACTTTCTGAAGACAGACATAAATCATTACTATTATATCAAATTAACTTTATGAAATTTTCAAGTCTCTGCCATAACTCCAAAAAAGATGGGTTCTTATTCGTCCAGTGAACCAGCTCAATACATGCATGCTCCTTGGGGGCTTTTGACTAGTAGAGCAGTGTAATTCCAGAAGAAAAATTGCTGTTAAATGTTATGAATCCTGCTTCTCCATGTTTTATACATGATTTGAAAGCTGTTCTGCATGGGCAGAACGTAACAAGTTAAAGAGCTCTTGTGCTATGAGAAGGTTCAAAGTGAGACGACTTGTCTTGCTTTGGGGTTGTTCATACGTTGTTTTGAGTTTACCAGTTTGGCTGCAGAGTATACCTTTCGAAGAGTTACACTTCTAAAAATCGTTTTAGTCTTCAGAGCTACAAGAAAAAATAAAACACTTTAGTCAGTACTTGCGTTAATATTGCTGCTAGTTCTATTTAGTTCTCTATGCAAAATGCTTTGGCTGGCAGTTAAGATATTTAAAAGCTGTAGAATGCAAGAGAAAATAAGCCATTTTGCTTAGATAGGGGAAGTGCTGAAATGATTACCTTAAAATCGGTATTGATGTGTTATTAGAAATGCTGTTCAGCCAGTATGTTTAAAATGTAGTCCTCTTTGATACTATTGATTAGTCTTCAGTATATTTTCCAGCGATAGTCTCAGGACCATGGATGGTACAGTATTGTGGTAACTGCTGTCTGTGTCATGTGCATGAGTGTATTTTTTTTGTGGTAAATATTGCCTTCCAGTGCTTTCACAGTGAGTTTTGGCTTGCAGGAATCACTTGTTAGATTCATTGAATTTTCAAACTTGTTTCCACTAAGATGTCAGCTAGCAGATAATGACTTTTTTCCTTTGAAATTAGTATTTTCAGGCATTCAAAACTATTGCAAAAGGGTGTTTCCTAAGAATGTTTATCAAATGGCCTCCAGATGAGCAATGCTTGCAGCTGCCTTTGCTATCTCATGTCCCTTCTGTGTACATGTAACTGATTCTGTTCACGTTTGCCAGGATAGGTATGTTTTAGAATAGTATCTTGTTTTGTGTGTAGTACTGACTACACTATCTGACTTGAATATGTGGATGCAGATTCTTGGGTGTGGTTACACATGCTGAGAAGGATTTTTAGGCTACCTAACTTTAGCAAGCTGAATTAAAAACTCTTTTTCTTTGTTTTGTTTGTTTGCTTTTTAAAAAATATTATCTCTGAGCAGTTTACCTCTCTAAAAGGGGTATTTCAAACCTGGTAATTTCATAGGTAATGTTTTTTAGAATAAGGCTTCTAGAAAGCAGGTTTTGTTATCAGGATTGCTGTCATTCTAACAGTACTTGTGTGCTAATTTCCCTATTAGTATGTCGCTTCCTGTCAGGTCCTGTCAAGAAATGTTTTTGCTTCAATCCAGTCGACACCGTTTTGAGCTCCATATGTACAGAACTTTAAAAAGAAAACAAACCACAGCAAAACAATAACCAAACAAACCCCCCAAAATCCAAACCAACAACTTAAAATAAAAGAGTACCAGGAAACTTTTATGGCTGAAGATGTTTTGGTTTGGTTTTTGCATCAAGGCTATGATCAATGATTTTTAAGATGCCTAGCTTCATGATTCCATGAATTTTTGAACTGATGTTGTGGGGGAAAAAATAGGAGGTTTTTATTCTCCTTTCAGTTTGAGCCAGGTCGTGTTTTACCCTGTTATCCACACAAATATTTGGTGTCATCTGATGCCAGTTACTCCTTCAGCATTGCTGGTAGCAGTGTAGGCAGCAACTGATAACCTGAAAACTGGAGACGGGGTCCAACCATGAAACCAACCACCCTAACTTTGGTGTGTTGTCTCAAAGTCTTGAGTAACAACAGTGGGACTGAGTATTGACTGCAAAGAAAAATCAAAAAGAAGGACAACAATGTATTTGTATTGCTTTGTATTATGAAGTTCATGCTCCTGGCAGTTGAAAAGTTGGATAAATTCAATTAGTGAGACACTTTAACATTGTAATTTGGTAAAGCTCTGGGTTGCTGAAAGGGCTGATCCCTTGATAACCAAAGAGGATCCTTAGGGAGAGGAGAGAGAGCTGTTCCAAATGCTGGGTTGAAGAGGAAAAAAACAGTTCAAGGAAAGGAGAAAAAGCAGTGCAAGGAAAGGAGAAAGAACAAACTGAATGCTTTTAACTCTTTTTTAGTCTACCTCAAAATACAGTGTGAAGAAGACTGATGATTTCTGAAAATGCAACTTTGGAAACCTCAGAGTATGCAAAAACAGCAATGCTGTGCCTCGACAGAGATGCGCAAATAAATGGTGCTGTATCTAAGTAGGGAATGATTAGGACTTTGGGGGTAGTAAGCCTGTGTTAGCCTCTTGATACGGATGTTACTGGTTCCTGTTGGAATTTTTTTTTTGGTAGCTGCTTTGTTGTTAGATGGAGAGTCTGGTTTATGTTCTGTTCTCTAGCAAGGCATGTTTAGCATTTTTCCTATATACTCAGTTTTCTGTGATGAAATGAGCTCAAGTCCAGAAGCTGTGTTCTAATTTAAAGAAAACAAAAAAACAAAATATTTTTTTTTTTTTTTTTTTTTTTTTGTTGGTTGGTTTCGTTTCTTTTCTAAATGAGCTTTAGTAGAACTTAAGGGAGAAGATCATTTATATTTTTACCTAAATAGCCTTTAATAACCTAATCTATAGAGATATCTCAGTGTCAGCTTAGCAAAAAATAAGCATCATGCATATTAAATTTATTAAATGCTTAGTCTGTGGTGTAATATTAATAAGAACTGATTTTTGTTAAGTAATACTTTCTAACAGTATACTTCCAGTTTGCAGTATTGGAATGCTGGGGGATGAATACAGCCTTTGGTTTTCCGTTGTGTTTGTTGTCAGTCTTTGTGTCCTTGGTATGTTTCAGGGATAACGCTGTGTTAAGAAAATTTTCAGGTAACTAGCAGGTACCTTTTGGCATGACTTGCAGGATGAGAAGACATGGAATAAAAAATGTTGTGGTATTCTAGATAGTGTATGTTGAAATGAAAAGCTCACACTGTGTAACGATTCTGCTGTGCGTCTTGAAAGATGTACACAGGGGTATTCTTATGTGTGCAGAAAACTCTTATCTCCTCTGTGGTAAATATATGCTTAAGAAAATACTGTATTTCACTATATACACAGTTGTTGTTAAGATAAAAATCAGAATTAAGTGATAAATATTTAGGGTATTATGATTTACTATAAACGTGATGAGGCCAGGCTGGATGGGACTTTGAGCAACCTGGTCTAGTGGAAGGTGTTCCTGCCCATTGCAGGGGGGTTGGGACTGGATGAGCTTTAAAGTTCCTTCCAACACAAACCATGTTATGGTTCAATGTGTTGTTTTTTTTTTTTCTGTTTTGTTTTTTTTAATTATTATTACTATTTTTAATATAGTAAATTTTTTTTTTTTTATTTTCGGTTTAAACTGCAGAGATAGGAGATCTGGGGAGGAGAATGGAAAAAGGTTCTTAAACTACTTTTAAGAGAGTCTCATTCAGGTTCCAAATTCTGATTCTGCTGTTCTGGCAGATCTCTGGGTTTACAGTCCTGTAGCTGGTACTGTAACATTGAGAATGCAGCAGTGGAAAAAAAAAATCAAAAAAATGTTTTTAGGAAGCACTTAAAGAAAGTAGTGTCAGAGGTTTTTTGGTTTTGTTTTCTTTTTTTTTAAACTCCTCCACCCTCTTGTTACATCCAAGTAGTGTCTTCCAGACTGAGCAAAAGCATCTTTTGGTCTTGCTGTGTACTTGGCTGTTCTCTCTCTGTTGGCCTGAGGAAGGTGTTTCAGTTTTCTCATGGCTGAGAAAGAGCCTGTAGTTTGGGTACCAAGGAGGTTACTGAGATATGGTAGACAATATTTAGTTAATTGGGGAGTATTGCCAGCCTCAAATTATTTGTGTATCTTAATTTCCCTCTGGCAAAGCTTTATACATTTGAGCATGAACTTTGTTTAATAGTGAAAATAAATTCCACCGTTCTCCATTAATAATGTTTAAACAATTGAATCAAAGGAGTGTTAGCTTGACCTAACTGATCTCCATTTTGGTATAGTGTGATGAGGGAGGAGGAGTGAGAAATCGGGGTGGAAGGCACTGAAGTCAGGAGTGACTTCATCAGTTTATACCTTGAATTATGCCCAGAGGCAGTAGTTGCCTACAGCACAAAAATGTTGGCGTTATCATCAATTTCTGGAGGAGGGAAAATAAATCTAAACCAAATCCATCCTATAACCTAACAAAACAACAACAACCCACCCCTTCACCCTGCTACCTCTAGAACTCCAAGTACAGGTTTCTATAATTAGAATTGTTTATCGAACCTGTGTTGTGCAATGTCAGAGCACACAACATGTGTACACTTTACTGCTAGTTCACCCTAAGTGTAGTCTGAACCATTCTTTAATGTATTAGGATTCCCAACTGCATAATTATACACTTGCATTTCTGCAGTTAGGGTACACTTTACCTGTAAATCAGTAGCAGAATTTTGAAAACTGAATTAATGAAATGCTCTTGGTTTAATGCTCTCCTAAAATATGGTTTGAAATTAAAATTTTTCAGAATTACACATTTTGAAAGAATGACATCCTGAGCAGGATGGGTCTGTCTTAATGTTCTACCAGACAGCTGCTATCAGCAGCACCTTTTCATGTCATAGGCATCATAATATTATAAACAACTAAATTCTGAGATTCAAATTTGATTCTGAAAACAAGCATTTTGAAAGTTTGAAATATAACTGTGGCCTAAAAGTATATTCAGATGACAGTTCACATGTGATGTCAAGTTTCCTACTTAAGTCTCTAGCAAAATCACTTGAAGTGTAACTGCTCACAGTAAACACGCAGATGTACGTATAGCTAGCTTGCTTCTAGGTGAAGTAGGAGCTGTGCTGTGCATGTAGTTCAAGGTTTAAAAGGTAAGTGCCATTTTTTTATTCTGTTGGCCATGGGGTATTTATTAGTGAGCTTGGAACCAATACACCTTGGAATCACTCAGCAGCGCAAGGGAGTAGTCTTGGCACCACCAAAACCCAGTAGCTATGTTCTCATGATTAAAGAGTCCGAGTCTGCATATGACATACTTTACTTAAGCAGACATGACCGCTGAACTACAAGTAGCTTTGCAAACATTATGAGGCTAAGAATTAATTGTTAACCATGATCTGATCTCTACAATGGCCAGTTTTCATTCTTTTTATTTGACATTTATGATGCTAGAGAACATTTTTTTTTTTTTTCCTCAAATGAATTTAGAAGCAAACCAGAAAATTAAATCCAGTTAATAGGGGATTTAAACCGAATAGTCATTGACTAATCTTAGTGTTGCTTATGGGTTACTCTAGTTTATTTATGCTGCAGTGCAAGACTTCAGACTTGTCTTCCCATCTGTAAGTTACTGCTACTTCAGTATTGTACTTAGACTTACTTAATTTTCATTTAAAGTATTTCAGTGCTCATGTTTAATTTGTCTAGACTGGTATTACTGGTGGATCTAATAGAAAGAAATAATTTGAAGGAACCTGATGAAGAAGAAGATAGCTACCACTTTCAGCAGATTTACTTCACTGTAAATACCGCTTTAGTACATAAATTTTTCTTCTCCAAGAAAGGTTTTGTTTCGCTTCTCAAACACTTGAGTAGAAAACCAGTGTCCTCTCTAACTGGAAAAAAGCTTGTGTATTTTATGTATGTATGTTACTTAGTTGTTCTAGTCTTTGAGTAACTTGCAGTAGCCCTGGAGTATCAGCATTGCATTTCAAAAATAGTTGTAAGTGATCTATGTGCTAATGTAGCTAGTTAGCATCCTTTTTAATCAGGTATGACTGTAGAGTTAGTAGACCGCTAAATTATCTTCCTTAACAGCTACTGTTGAGTAGAAAGGATGGGAGGAGGAGGGTTATTCCTGAACATTTATTACTTTCTTTTAAAATAAACTTGAAAGGTTGCTATATTTATGCATTCAATATGTTTCACATGTTGTGAATTGGAAATTTGGCATTCTCTCATTAGGTTAGATCATTTGCAGTGAAAACCATCTGCATCCAGCGATTCTTACAACTTGTTCAAAGTACTGTTCACTACATGGAAAAGCTCCAAATTATATTACTAGATTATTTATTAAATTATTAAAACTTTTCTTTGATTTAGACATTAGTTTGTTGGGTGAAGGTTTGTTAGTCTTACCTGTTTCAGGAGGATGTGGAATTGGGTGTAAGTCCTCACATAAATGAAGCTGAAGTTACCAGAATTTTCACTGCTAACTTCACTGAGATTAGGCTTTACCTGTGGTATGTTTGTTATATACCGGCACAAGTATTTGATAACCAATAATATTCTTTATTTGTAATGTCAGATATATAGCTTTGTGTATTGCTTCATTGTTTTGTAGGCGTTGCAGAAGTAGTGAGTAGCTGTTGAGTCCATTGTTTAAAGCCAGATCTGCTGTTATAATTACTTAGAAATATTTCAGATTTATAATTCCATAGATTTAATATTTCATATAGTTTCTTTTTAATTCTTTTCATATAATGCCTTTCTTTAGTTTGCCTTGTGCTGAAAGAAGGCTTAGATTAGAAGCTTTTCCTTTAAGGCTTTTCTTCTGTGAAGCAGTTTGTTTATTTCTGGTGCAAGGCGCCTGTAAAAGATGTTCCTGTAGTTGTCACAGACAGAATCATTTTGTATGTAGCCTTGTCTTACACAAATGACTCAGTCACAAGAGGATGTAAGCTTTTTTTTCAAAAGTACAACAAACAATAACTGGGGTATTTGGTAACTGTTTTGTAATCTTTATTTTCATAAGCCTCTCTTGACGCTCTTTAAGACTTGGTCACAGGTTTCTTTCTGTATTTTGGATGTATTTTGCAGTTTAACAATGTCATAATACTCTCTTTGTGGTAATGAAAAAGACTAGAAATGTTAAGTTTTGGTTTGATGTAAATGGTTTCCTGTGACTTACGAAACCACAATCGTCTTAGTTGCCTCTAGATTTAATCCTTAACACCACGTTACAGATATAAGTGACTTGTACTACTACAGGCCTTTCATTGCTGAGGAGGTATAGAATGAACAGGTTGGCTTTGCTAGTTATTAGTCGTAGAAAAACACTCAAAAGTCCCAACCCAAAATTCAGAATAAGAAGCCTGCATGTTGCCAAACAGCTAGACTTTCTTTCCCAATAACTGGTGGTTTGGGTTTGTTTGTTTGTTTGTTTGTTGTTTTTTCTGAGACTTTTTATATTTACTCTCTGTAACTCATAGGAAGCCAGTAAAACTGATGATGGCTTTTAGAAATGTTTGCTTGTTCTAGAACATTTATACTTCTGTCCAAGAATTTTTAGAAACATTTTAATCTTACTTCAAGCTTTTGTACTTTTTATGAACCAAAATATTGTCCAAAGTCTATATGGCAGATAATACTGATGTTGAAATTGTTGAGTTTGACAAAACAAATTCAGCTGATTTTCTGGGAGAAGGAGATCTGTGAAAGTTCTTTTGTCAATAACAAAAGCTAAAGCTGCAGAATTGGAGCTGGAACCAGTTTATTCCATTTGTCTTTAATATCAAAAATTAACAATGGTTTTTTTCCTTTTTTGTCTTTTTTCCTTAGGGAGGCAATAATGCAGGACATACAGTTGTTGTGGATTCTGTGGAGTATGACTTTCATCTTCTGCCAAGTGGGATCATCAATCCAAAAGTCACTGCATTCATTGGTAAGTGAAATATCTCTCAAAGCAGTAGACAACACTGTAGTTACAGACTTCTGACATATTGGAAGAATTACAGGATAAGGATTTTTTTTCTACCTCAAATTCTCATAGACCTGAACTGCTCTACTGTCTTAACTCAGTTGTGAAGTTTAGATTACAGAGGTTTCTTTTTATCTGCCCAGCATTATCTTTATTCTCCTATTCCGTCTTATTTTCTCTGCCAGTTATTTCTTTCATTATTCTCAGAATTCCTCCCTTCTGTTTTAATCTTCAGCCCTGCTATGTAACTCTAAGTACTATTTGAAACGTAGAACTTTCCTCCCTTTCCCATTAGATTGTGAAATGAATGCTGACTCCAAAAGACTTCTGCACTATGTAGTTCTTACCAAGAAGTCCTCTCGGGAGAGTATATTAGAAGGTTGAAGGCAGTGGTAGTACTTTGTTGTCAGGATCTATGATATGAAAAGGGGGTTTAGATTGTCCTGTCAGCTGTCCCTACAAGCCTACTCACCTACCTCCTTCTCTTGGTATCCTGTTTCTAATCCTGTGTGATGGTGGTGGTGGTTGTTTTTTTTTTGATTGCCTGTGTATGACCAACGTACTTAACAGTACTATGTAGCCCTCAAAATTTTCTTCTAAAAATGAAGGTAAATATAAGCCATGTCTACACCATGTTGTAACTATGCATGTGCTTGTGTGCATATCAGGTGAGTCTCTGTGTCACTGAAGGCTATGACCTATCAGCACTTCCATCATGCTTTTCTGATACCCAGAACTCCTGTCCCCTTATATAGTGTACTTCTCCAAATCAGGACTTTATTGCCATGCTTTTCCTGTTACTTCTGCCTGCGTATCTGATTGCTCTGAACCCATAGTCTTGTCTCTCAGCTTCATAGGTGTGCCAGGAGTAAGTGGTCCTTGACAGTTTGCTGAATAGCATAGCAACTCAAGAGCCTCTGTCACTACTTACTTGATTCATAAACAGTACTTGCTGAATTCTTGGGTCCACCTTGTAGTGACTGTATGCTTGCAGTCAGCTTTAACTCTTTACTTGCCTCTTTTCTTGTGACTTGATAGTGGGATAGTTTTGGATCAGCTTGACCTGCCTAATACTTGTGCAGAAATTGAACTATTGGGCATGGAAATAGATTCCCTTTGATGAAGGGGAGGTTGGCATCTAAATTACTTCTAGTTTTGAGGGCTATGGCAGATGATTGTAGTAGTCTCCTTTGATGTGTAACTGTAGTATGTTTCTTTAGTAGGTTATTGCTCTTAATAAAAAGAGGATGCCCCTTTGCCATGTTTTGTTTAGTGAACTCAGCTGGGTAAGAGACCCCATCCTTTAAAAGTACAGTAGGCAGGAGAGAGCTTTTTACAAATACTCTTGTCTATATTTGCTGTCTCTTGATCTTGTCCGTTTTGAAGTTTGTTGTTCTAGCTTCCCTTAGGTCTGCCTTGTTTAAAGTCTCTTTTGGAAAAAAAAAAATTGTCTGCCTTAGAATTCTGCTTAGGGAAAGGATTTATAGGTTCCCTATTGTAGTTCTACTATAATAGATTATTACTATTGAGCAGGACTGTACCGTGAAGGTTATAGGCCATAGAGGAAGTCTTAAATACTGTGTATTTTGGCCTTAAAATGCTTTTATGCATGTGGAATTAAGTGGTATGCCAGCAGTTTCAAATGGCGGGTCCCTTCATTCTTCAGCTGGATGTTGTTATGCTAATAGTTTTGGATCTACTGAGTTTGGTTTGACTTTAAGATGGTCTAGTTTCACTATATGGAAATGCTCCTTCTTTGGCATCACTGATGCTAGTTAGTTAGTTGTAATTAGTTAACTGTATAAGCTAGTTTTTTCTAAGCAGTGTGACAGCTGTAGGAAAGCAAGCTTGATTTTTTAGACAGATTTTTCCTATGTTATCTTTTCTAGTCTGTTAACAACCCCAGCTCTCTATATGGCATATTCTGTGTCTGTTTACAGCAGAAGAGTGCCTGAGGGGATGCTAGTGTTTATAATGATGATAGAAATGTGCTAAGCTTTTGAAAAAACAATAGGGTTATTAAAATGAAGTACAAAGAGGGAAGTTAATTTTAGATATGAGGAAGAGGAAGTTGCCTTCTGAACTGTCCCACGATGCTGTTACTGTTTGTCCTGATCTAAATGGAAAGTTTGTTGAGTTTATTAAAAAGATTTGATGCAGGTAGTTAAAAACACAGGGTTTAGGTTAAATCAGTCTTTTACAAATTCCTGAGGGTAAAAATTGCAACATCTTGAAAGTTTAAAAATGTAAATAAAATACTCTGCATGCAGAACCTGAACTGTGTTTGAATTGTTTGGAATATCTTCTTTCATGCTCAACATGATTTGATAAATTTTGTATAATGGTTTTCTTCAGGAAATGGTGTCGTAATTCATTTGCCAGGACTCTTTGAAGAAGCTGAAAAAAACCTAAAGAAAGGAAAAGGTGAGAAAATTTTAAGATAGTACTCTTAAAATAGTTCATGAGGGTCCTCCTCAAAAGATTTAGGTAGAGGATGCCTCTGCTGAGGTTACATACAGTGTGTTTTTCCAGAATTCCCTTCAGCTGCTGAGGAGAGGCCCTCATGGGAGCCCAGACAAAAGGAGTTGCTGTATAGTTTCAGAAGAGAACATGTTCTAAATATGAATTATTTGCAGACATTTTTCTTTTCTTAAAACAGTGAATTTAAGAAGTGAAACAATTTGTTAAAGTGTTGGTATGAACAGTGTCACCTGTTCATAGTTGGTTTACCTCTTTGCCTGAGTGTACAGTTTGATACATATTAATGTAAACAAGTGCTGTGGTAATCACTCCTTGATTCAGAACTCAGTTTTTAGATGCTTTCTGTCATGTCTATGGCCATGCTTGGCAGCAATCTAATAGAAGTGAGGTAAATCAGTAGTCTAGATAACTCAAAACCAGCAGGCTGTTAGTTGATTACTGAAATTGAGGAACTAGTAGAATAGCTGGAATTCTTCCTCAGAATAAACCTGACTTTCAGCTTTATAGGCTAATGCCAAGTTTTAATTATTGAAATGTACTTTTTTTTCTCTCTGGGATGTGATTGCTCAATGTTTAAATGGATTGACTGAAGATTGAACATGAGAAGTATTTATCCTTTACACATCAGAAGAAAAACATGAACTCATTTGAAGTATGAATGAACTGATTTGAACTATTTAATTTTGTCTTCTAAGGGCTAGAAGGCTGGGAAAAGAGACTAATAATTTCCGACAGAGCTCACATTGGTAAGTTCCTGTTTGTGGTTTGGGTTTTTGTTGACTTGTGTTTTTATTAATCTTTGTTTCCTCTGACCTTTCCATGGCAGTAAAAGCATGACAATTTTTAGCCAACTCTTTATATAGGTATGTACTTTCTTTGGATTAAGACTCCATATACTGCTTTGGTTTGTTGACGATCCTAGAGAAAAATAATTCACCAGTTGGGACCCTCCCAGGTTTATATTCTAGTGACTGTTTAATTCTGTTCCATAGGCATCATTTAGGAAAGCAGGTTCACTTTCCAAACCAATTATTAGAGGTCCAAAGCAGTCAAGAAGCAGTTCAGAAGTTAGTTGACTGAAGGATTCATTTCCCTCTTCGGTGTAGCAGCATTGCTTATAGCAGCTTTTCTGTTGGGAAACCATGTGTCTGGGCATGACTTCAAAACTAACCGGCTCCCTACCAAGTAAATTGCCACATACTTAAGAGAGTTTATGGGAAGGACTCTATGGACTCCATAGGGATGGAGAGCATAGCTGCTGCCCTCCTGCAGGGAGCTCATCGCTAGCATTGATTCCAGCCTGTGTTCCAAAAAACTCTACAGTTAGAGCCTGGAGTAAAATAGTGTCCAAATGACCAGCACAGAGCTCCAGAGGCTCTTCCTTTATCACTCCTAGGACATCTTTATTACATAAATTCATCCTTTAAAATAGATCTTTAGGTATTGTAACATAATAGGTAACTGCATGTATTAGGAAATGGGCTTATTGCTGCTGTGGTAGTCATCTTCTGAAGATGCAGACCTTTTAGGTCTTTCTCAGCTAAAAGCTTGTAACACTGGAAAAAAGGGTTTGTCATTAAAAAAAAAAATTGGAGCAGCTTAGTGAGTGAACATATTATTTCAGAATAAGTATGTTTTGAGTTTGGAGTAACTACTAGGTTTTAAGTAGTTGAGTGACTGTTTCTAAGTTACTAAAATCCTTCCTGAGAGTAGAATTACTGTAGGTAGATTACTTGGAAATTACTAGGTTATTAGGAAGAATGCTCTGCGATGATTAGATTGCAGTGGCAATACTGTGAAGTTTTCATAGCTAAACAGGTCCTGAGTAAGAATGACCAGTAACTGACTGTCACTCATAGTCGTTCAACTTCTTAACATAAATGAATTTTCAGAATGCTTTGATTTAGATGATAATCTGGAGATGTTGCCTTGATAAATATGCCTTCTCTAAAATGGGTATTAGCTGTTTGTGGACGATTAGTCTGTAACACAAAGATCAACCAAAAATAGGGTCAAGCTTCTGGGGATAATTTGTTGTTTTAAATTATGGGGATATGTGGAAATAAACGCAAGAATGAATTGGTAAGATGAAAAAGGAAAGCCATGATTGTTCTAGAGAGACTGGAGTACTTATTAAATGAGTCTGTTTTATGCAAGTTTTCAGTCTTTCCTGTGTAATGTGTAGACTAGTTGTTTGACTTTTGGGAGATAGTACTTAAGGAAAATAAGGTGGCTTCTGCCAACCTGCTGATATTTGACATGAGTCTTGTAATTTGTTTACAGGGTTTGGGGTTTTTTTTCGTTCATTGTAGCCAAAGAATTGTTGCAAGGCATACTTTGCATAATCTTTGTCATTAATAATATGTAATGCTTTAAAATAACTAGGGCTTGTTATGTAAACAGAAGTCATCTTTACATGTTCATGGGAGCTTTTATATTTTCAAATGTATTTCAATTGATGTTGTCTAAGACAAACTAAAATGATTTAAGAAATGTGTAGAATGAATGAGAATGTGAACTTAATGATCCCACTTTAAGTTTTAGAGGTATGTTGCTTTTACTATGACCTGTTTTTCAGGTTTGTTTTTTTTTTCAACTGCGTGTTTTCTGTCTGTTGTCCATACATTCTTTGGGGCCACTACAAAGCTGAAATGGCCTAGTTCTTCTGTGGGAGGCATACACACAGTCTGCAAGTATTCTACCAAATAAGCACTTAAAAAATCCTCCAAAAACAACTTCAGAACTTTTTCCAGTGGAAACAATGTAACCTGAAAAAGAGAAGATAAAACGTATTATTTGCCTCTCCGTGTGTATATTTTTGTTTTCCACATCGATAAACAGGGCTAATGTTGGTTGAAGAAATCATTGCTGATACAGTAATTTCCTTCACAAAAATTTTCTACTTAAGCTGTTTTTATTTTCTTAGTATTTGATTTCCACCAAGCTGCTGATGGCATCCAAGAACAACAGAGGCAAGAACAAGCAGGAAAAAAGTAGGTAGTTTTATTTTGTCAAACATGGGATGACTTAGTACAGACATATGACTTACTGCACTCGGTTTCTGTTATTGTTTGTCGCTGAGTTTTAGCAGGGATCATTTCTTACACTTCCATCCTCCAGTGTGGCTACCAAAAGATTATATCCTGAATGAAAGGGTTGTGTCTTGGTATTTTGCCATATGGAAAAAGTTTCTAATTCCTAATCCCTTTGTAAAAAGGGTTCCTGCTTCCTAATGTTTTGCTTCCTGGAGTTAGTTGCTTTTGTAAAAATATATTTCCATTTATGAAGATCAAAGGGCCCCATTATCATCTCCAAATAGCTGTAAGGTCTGGTACAGCGTATTTGGTATCTTGTGATGTTTCATTGTCGAGCCAGATTGGACAGGGCTTTGAGCAATATGGTCTAGTGGAAGGAGTCCCTGCCCATGGCAGGGGGATTGCAACTGGGTAATCTTTAAGGTCCCTTCCAACCAAAACCATGCTGTGATCCTGTGATTGCCAGAAGTGCATGTAAATGTTCACGTTTTCTACTACATGCTGCTACTGACTTTCTGAAGGCCTTGAAACTTCTAGAAACTAGCGCCTATATTTCTAACTTGTGATTTCCAATTAGCTCATTAGTTCTTAGGATGGGGAAAAAGCTGGTAGAATTAACAGTGTGATGTGTCTACAGCTGGAAACTCATATATCACTATAACCTTCTGAGATACCAGTAAACTTAGAAAAGCATTTCAGTCTTCCTTGCTGAGATGTCTAAGAGGTGTCATCCATGACAATAACCTTTAAGAGAGTATCTGATTTGGGCATATCTTGTTTCGTGTAGGTTGCTGTGAAGTGATAACTTGTCAATTATTTTTCAGTGGGTCATTTTCACACTTAGCTGCACCAACTGTCTCATTACCTGTTATTTTAGGAATTAAAGAGTAACCAGAAAGAACATACATATATACCTATATAAATGGAAGAGTATATGGTGTTTGGTTTTGTTTTGGGTTTGGTTTTTTTTTTATGGGCCAGTATGTGTAACAGCATTTCATTTTATGTTAAGGATGTATTAGCTTTAAAGAAAAAGCACTTTAGTTTTGTATTAAGAATAACTCCTGTTGTTATCTTTTGAAAGTTTGGGAACTACCAAAAAAGGAATTGGTCCAGTATATTCTTCAAAAGCAGCTCGAAGTGGACTCAGAATGTGTGATCTTGTTGCTGATTTTGATGAATTTTCAGAGAGGTAATTTCTGTAACGTAATGCACAATTATAAGCATAGTTTTCATTTTCTGGGTAGTATCCTGGATAAGCGGTTACATCTGGTTGCTGTTACTTCTTAATCAAAATTTATTCTAAAATTCGAAGATAATCTTATTTATAATTTTGTTAAATTATTTATTTATATGTATTAAAATATTGTTGAAAATCGTTTTAGCACCAAATAATTGCAGATGTGTAACCAGTAAAATCTAAGGTTGATGGGGGCTTGAGGAGGAAAACAACCTTAGTGAAGCATTTTTGCCTTCCAGGTTCAAAGTGTTAGCCAATCAGTATAAAGCGATTTATCCTACCTTAGAGATAGATATTGAAGGGGAATTGAAAAAGCTCAAGGTAAGCCTGCTTCTGTCTGTTAAATGATACAATCACTGTGTGCAGTTGCTGGATAATGATACTGATACTCTGATACAGTTACTCTTGGTAACTGATATTCATGAAGTTAAAACATAACATGGGAAACTGGTATGTATCAATTTTAAGGAATCTGATAGTTACTTTAAGGACACTTTTCACCCTGTTTTATGCAGCATGTCAAAACTTGGGTTCAAGACAAATATAGGCTATAAGTAGAAGGTTCATATAGGGAGAGTTTTGACTTCCACTTGCTTGAGAGTTCTTAGTGGTTATGTTTGGTTTACTTCAAGTAATACCTGTTGCACCAGAGTTGTATTTTTTGTCAATATCTAGACCTAAAAACCAGTTACAGTTGGGTGGTTTATAATGCATTATAGTTTACCTAATGCACATTAAGATTAAAAAATATCTGAAATTTGTTGTTAGGGTGGAAACATAGTATGTATTTGTAGGTTCAGGAAAATTACTTGCACTTAACATTTGTTTTATGCTAATGCACTTGATTAAGTTCTGAATGGCAAAGTGTTTTGTTTCATGTAGAGTGAATCATTTGAATGAAAACTTCCATATATTCTTATGGGGAAAAAGCCTGTGTGCCAAGTGTTAACCTGGCTTCTCGCGTTCAGCTACTCAGCAGCGTTCAGCTACTCAGCGGCATTCAGGCATTTGACCCTTAATTCCAATAAATGACTTTTTATTTTCACACACAAACATATCTGTCCATATATATATATATTTATATATACAGGTATGTGATATATACATCACAAATTAATGCTGCTTTATGACTGTGTGCTTTAGGTGGCCAGAAGTAGAACTCCCTACATGCTAGTTTTTGGGGAGAAATTTCAAACACTCGGAAATGAAATGCCAAGTACAGTAAAGTGTTGTGACTATACTCAAGCCTGAATATTTCTAAAGCATTTAGAAAGTTTTAATTTTACTTTGTTTTTTCTTTCTTCCCCCCCCCCCCTTTTTTTTTTTCCTTTCTTTCCTCCTAGGAGAAGCATGCATGTCTACTGTGTAAATTCTTCCTTACTCTGTTCACATATAATGGAATATTTAGCATTTCTTCGTTTTCCTTTTCAAAAGGAGTAAGAGCACTGTTACGAGGGAGCAATAGCACTTGTACTCTGGCTGGTTTTATCGTAATGAAATTGCACTGCAATTGTGTTTTGTATTTTTCAGGGCTGCATGGAAAAAATAAAACCAATGGTGAAGGATGGTGTTTATTTCATGTATGAGGCTTTACATGGACCACCAAAGAAGATCTTAGTAGAAGGTGCAAATGCAGCACTGCTGGACATAGATTTTGGTAGGTATAACCTTTTTTGAGAAACATGTTGCTAGATACTTACGTTGTGAAAGAGGAACACTAAATATGAATTCTTCTGTGCTTAGCTGTTCTTATGGCAGAAGGGGTTTATATTTTGGAAGAACAGTACTCTCTATGACTAGCAAATAATTAGGGGGGAATTTTTCATTCTTTCAAAAAGCTTTAGACTCTCCCAATATTAATTACTTGAATGACAGTAAAGATCAGGTGACTTTTGTTGAGTAGCATACTTTTACTTCAGTGTCTGTAAGTTTCATATGAAATAACTCACGATTACAGCATATAGTATATGGCAAACACTTAGGAAAAATGGAGAGCTTTGAGAAGCAAAGTATATATACAAAATACTTGTTGACTTTTGGAGAATCAGCTTGTGGGGGGTTTTTAACCCCTTGATATAACAATTTTTCACTTTTTCACAATGTAAGGAATCTGGATTGCTAATGAGGCAAAAGTGAAACGATTATCCCAATAAATTTGAAATTATAAAATGGTGCAGTTTTTATAAAAAAACTGTAATTTTAATGATAAATTTAGAAGCCTCTTGATAGAAGCAAGTTTTTTTAATGAGATTGTTACTGTATTCTGAGGGCAGATAAATTATTATACCTGTGTGTAGGCATAAGCAGCCAGTATGATGGCCTCCTGCATTTTGTCATGTTTTTCTGCAGTTCCGCTAGCCTTGTAACCACATCATTATTTTATTGTTGGAAAGATGCTTAAGCCTGAAATTGAAGCCTGTAAGGACTACTGTCAAACAAATACAACATTGGCATGCACTCTGCTGTCAACTGATGGAGTTCTCATAATAGGGCATTTTCAAACACAGAGTTTGAATACGTCCTGTTTTAAGAGGAAGATATGTTTGAAACTAGTCACTATGAGTACCAAGTTTTCAAGTATTGGAAGAAGCTTCCTTTTTTAGTAAGTAAAAAAAAAAAAAGTTTTCCCTGTCACAGGGAAGTATTTGGTGCAAAAGTGAGATATTTGCAGAAAAATGTAGGGGAGGATGTTTTTTGTAAGTAGTGAGAGTTTTAGATTTCATATAAGTATAGAAAACACAGTCTGAAACCCATCAGGTTTGTCTGTAATATGCATAGAGTTGTTTGGGTTGCTTTGATATTTTCCCCTGCTTGTGCTGTGAGACCCACACAGAAATTTGCTCTCTTTAGGTAGATAATTACCAGTGGAGTAGACACATGGAATAATAATAGACATGTCCTAGCCAAAAGATTTAACAATGCCAAATTTGATTATTGGTCATTCCGAATGAGGCTATTTCCTGTGCATTGGTGCACAGAAGCCTTTGCACTGAAGTGACTTTTACGAGTGTGTGCCTGTTGGCAGGGAAGATGGTAAACCTCCACCCAGCCTTGCAGCCCATCCAGCTTCTCTGGAGTGAGTAAGGAAGCTCCATGTGGGTGTGCCTGGGGCTGTAGGTGTGGTTGGGTGTGTGTGATCTTTTGTGGTTTTTAACACTTCTTGAGGATAAACACAGAATCATTAGGGTTGCACATACCAGGCTGAGTGCTGAAAATGGGCAAGAGTTGTCTTACTGAGCTGACATTCACTAGCTGTATTTACCTGTCAGTGAAGAAAAGCTCAACTACTGTGTCCTAAGAAAGATAAAGAGTAATTACTGTTTTCAAACTGCTGGTAGGTATCACCTCTAAGCCTGTGTCTTTCTCTTGAGAGATATGAGATGAGATAGAGATACCTGAAGCTCGTCAGCAAAACCTCACTGAAGAGTCTCTGAAGAATTTTTACCTTTTAAAGTTGTCTGTGTTGCTTTTAGTTCCTTTTGTCTGGGCTGTTCCTTTTTCACTCATCCCTGACTCTTATACCAAAAGAAAACAAAGAAGTCTGAAGTATAGGGTAGACTTCCTGATTTACATGCAGTTATTTCATGGCTGAAGCAATTCAAAGTAACCAAGGACTGGCATACCTAAAAAACCTGCTTTTACTTAAAATTTTAACATTTTTTTTCTTTTTATTTCATTTAAGAAAAAATACTTCTAAAAAAGTGTAAATCTAAGAATTTTGAGATGTTTAACTGTTTTCTCTTTGCTGTCCAGGCTGCTTATTAGATGAGGGCTGAATATTTAACTAGAGACAAGCTCACTACTAACAAACTAGACTATATTCCAGGATTCATCTGTTTATTTATTTATAGAAAAATAAATATATAGAT
>WYDI02010704.1:1564-18802 GCA_009867235.2 Psittacus erithacus | reverse complement strand
ACGAGAGCAGAGTAGAGGGGCAGGATCACCTCCTTCGACCTGCTGGTCACACTCCTTTTGATGCAGCCCAGGATACGATTGGCTTTCTGGCCTGCGAGTGTGCACTGCTGGCTCATACTCATTTTCTCATCAACCAACACCCCCAAGTCCTTCTCCGCAGGACTGCTCTGAATCTCTTCTCTAATAACCCAAGAAGTGTTTTCCAAGGCTTGTCACTTTGCCATGCCAGCTGGAAGCGCATTTTTATCAGATTGGTGGCTATCTTGAGAAGTCATGCAAATCTTGTGATGGCACAAAGGACAGCATATTTGATGTCTTTTCTGTTCTGGCCCCTCTTTCCCTGGTCCCTTCTCTTGCTTTCAGGATTTAACATCATCTAATTTGATGGTGTCAGAAATGACACAAAACTGTATCACACAGGATGTTACACCCCAGGAAGAGATGATTAAGGCAAGTTTAGGCTGTCTAAACCTCTATAAAAGCACTATGTCTCATTCATTCTCTGATCACAGCTGCAGGATCAGTGATTCTTTTTCCTAGCTCTGTGGTTTATTTTTTGAGGGAAGGATCATTTGAATAATAATAATACAAGCAAATGAGTTTGGGCATGCTGAACTGAGATGGAGCCATTTGGGTTTCTGATTCCTATTCAGTAATCCAAGAGATATATGTATTCTGGCTCTGAGTGCTCTTTCTTCTGGTGGGACTCACAGAAGTGTGTATTTAGACTGGGTAGCCCTATATCTCACCTTCTCCCCACCAGTGTGCTCATGAACTGAGACCTGACATAATGAAGTTTCTCTGCTCCTTCCTTTCTTCTTCAGAGTCTCTGCTAAATGGGTCAGAAAGCCAGGAATTGCCTTTAAGACTACAGTCTGACCTCAGGCATCACACAAAGCTATTGCCTTCCTGCAATAACACATCCTTTCTCTCACAAGAGTTATATTTGTTGCATTGTCACTTTATTCTGTAACACATTTTCTCCTTTATCAGCTGTGGGTGTTGCAACCTTCCATGGACTAAAGGAAAGAGTACACAATACATGCTAAGGGAGATGTCCCAGCCCTTCCACACATTCATCCTCAGCAAGCTTTTGTGTAAGTAGTGAGAAAAGGGCTGTGCTCTGTATAGAAAATACATATGGTGGGTGAGTAGCATTGCAGCTACAAGATTCAATAGCATTTACACTTTCAAATAGAGAGGATCACAGACTAAAATCTATCAGGATACACCTCTCAAGGGGGAAAGAAAAAATGCTGCTAGGGTTATATTGTTGGTTTTCCTATCAAGAAAAAATATAGCAAGTTTGCAGTATTTAAGGGGACTGAGGGAGTCTAGTTATTCTGTAATAGTAGTTGTCTTGAAGTCTTACACTGATCAAGCAAACCATCAGGACAAGTTTTATAGATGTTATTTCTCATTCCTTTAGTCTACTGCTTCTAAAATAGTTTTAGTTCTGCAGCACATGAGGCAAGAGGCTGCTGTCATCTTAAATAACCTGAGGAAAAGTGAGAATTAGAAAAATAAAAATTAGATTAGAAAAAGAAAGAATAAATAATACAAGCTTTCATTCATATTGTGGGCCCTTGCTTCCCTCTCACTCTGTCTACAGAAAAGCTCCAGAGAAGTCACAGTCTTGATAAAGTTGAAGCAAGAAAGGGAGATTCAGTAATTTTATTTCATTTTCTAATGAAGCATATCCCTCTTTGTTAGAGATTAAAGAAATAACAGGAAAAATAACCATGAGGTCACAGAAAAGGGTTGAAGATCACTACCTCATTGTAACAAGCCTGGACAATGAGTGACAAGGCTGGACGAATGCTGTAGGATCTGGAACACAGGAGCACTCTTTCTGCTCTGTGCTGTTCCCAAAGATGCAGTCTGTACTGGCTTCTGACCCACATTTTTTGCCAGTGCTTGTCTTTCTTCTTCCCTTGACCAAACTTCAGCTGGTAAAGTTTTCATGTTTTCATTGCTGAAGATTGAAGGCCACTATATGGCTGGAACAAGATGTAAGAAAATGTATTTACAGTGCTGCAGAAGTTTACACAGAGGGCACTTTTGCAAACAGGAGTCAAAAATCGATATGACTTTTAAAAATGGATTTAAAGGAACTGCTAGGAAGACTTGTACAATAAACTTAAAAAAATTAGCCCTTAAAAATAAAATATTCTATAATTAGTGGAATATGATTTCCTACGTGCTTATACCTGATGTTCTTCTTATTTTTGTTTTCTCCCCTTGCTTCTTGTAGCTAACATGCCCATCAGCTGCTGAATGAACCCTATGAGGCGTCCTAGTGGTTCCTGACTTTTGCAAGATAAATCTATGCTGAATTGTAACTGACTTTCCTCCAGAAAGTAATTGTCTCTATTTGACTCAGTTGCTAACTAACATTTTTAGGAACTAGATATACTTGAAAGTTACTTTTGTTGAATTTGAATTGACAAAATAGTGCCAAAAATTATTAGTGAATGGAGTGGAACAGACACACATATGTAGACAGTGCAAATCTTTATTTTGCTGGAAACCAGAATAAAAATTATGTTAAAAAGATGACATTTTAAAGAAGGAGCATCTTGGGAAGTGCTGATTATTCTCTGCCATGTGCTGTAAGCCAGGGCTTGCTTGTCAAAAAGAAGAGACAGGTTGTTAAAGTGTTTGCTTTATCTTGTTCATCATGTATATATTTTAGTTAGGGATTAAAAGAAATATTTAAGGTACCAGAAAAACAAGATGAATTGCAGTGACTATTCCCCCAGCAGACTTTTTCCAGATTGCTCAGGTATGTTACAGAAACAAAGTGACACATTTGTTGATGTAAAACAAGCAGTGCCAGAGGGCTGTCGGACACATTGCTTCTTCCCATAAGGCTGCAGATACCTGCCACAAGACGCGCTCATCACTTTGCTGTCCCTTTCCTTAAATAATAAATGTAATTACCATCATTTCCTGGCCTACATGGCTAGGTCTACTGGGCTTTCATCTGAGTTATGGTATTGAGCAATGAGAGCTTGCTGATCACCTGCTATGCCTGTTCATGGGACCAGACACTACCCAAGACCCGCATTTTAAATAAAATCATGGTACACATTTTATCTTGAAGGAAAAAGTTATTCTTGGCAGGAATAATTTTTGAAATCCAGTTTATAGCTTATCATCTTTTTTTGCCAGTCATCTATAATAAGTTTGAAATTATCCTGAATATGATATAGTTATTCTAACTACTGGTTGAGTAATTTCCATCAACAATTCTTGGCTTAGGGTTTATTTCATTTGTGAAATTCAAACTGGCCAGGTAACTGTCTGTTCTCTGTCCAGCTAACCTCTTCAAAGTGATCTCTCTGCTAAATCCTTGTAAAAGTTCAAAAATCTCTCTCCTTGAGTGGTCCTTCATTCTTGTTCATGATGTATTTTATTCACCTACTTAAAAAAGGTACACAGGAACTGTGAGCACGGTAGAACTGAACTAATGTGTTCATCCAAATAAATATTAATGGCTAAAAAAACACCTGTGCTTTATTACATCTGATCTTTTGTGTTAATAAAAAATGTGAGAGGCAGAAAGAACTATAAGAATGTAAATTCCTGTTAAAATAGACAAATCAAGATCTGAATGGTGTTGGGGAGATATTTCTGAGATAAATATGAGGTGCTGGGCTGTCTAAAAGAATAACTTGTTTAAATAAGGTTAGAGTAACTGATCCAGTTGTGTCTCCTTGTTTAAAATCTTCTGATTTAGTTATTGCATCGGAATGGCATACAACTACATATTTGAGTTACATCCTGCACTTAACTTTCCAATGATATTTAGCATTTATGGGAAAAGAGCAACTACATTTCTGGTTTCTACTATCAAGTAATATGCATTCTTGCAGTCTATAAATACAGTACCTGTATGTAATAGGTACAAAAAAATCTGTATGCTTTGAAGTTAGAAAATAAATCTGTGGCATGCTATGATTAAAAAAACCCCTGCCATTTGAAGATACTTACCGGTTTTGCACCTTAGCATTAGCCCTGGGGGAGGGGGATTGCAATGAGGCAATTATAGATGCATGCTAAATTAATTAATCCCACAGCTTTATCACACAGCTGAAGTTTTTGAGAAATAATTTGTAGGAAAAAAGTTTCCTCTTATTCATCTTGATATGGAATTTTCTGTTCAGTGATATGGATGAACTACAAGCTTCTGAGTCTACTCAATACCAAAGGCATACCAGAAATGGAAAAGTGGATGAATACCTGTGAAGTACTACGAGGGTATTGGCAGGGCATACAGAGATGCAGTTAGAAAAGCAAAAACTGATCTCACATTGAAATTAGACAGAGATGTTAGTGTTACAAAACGCTGACACTGGCACAAGAAGCCAGGAGGAAGCAAAGACAGGACATCTGACCCAAACTAGCCAAAGGGGTATTCCATACCACAGCACGTCATGCACAGTATATAAACTGGGGGGGGAGTCACCGGAAGGGACCAGTCACTGCTCGGGTCAGACTGGGTATTGATCAGTGAGTGGTAAGCAGTTGTATAGGGCATGACTTGTGTTTATTTTTTTTCTCTACCCTTGTTATTTCCCTTATCATTATTATTATTACTGGTAGTATTGTATTGTGCTTTAGCTATGCAACTGTTCTTATCTCAGCCCATGGGTTTTACATTCTTTTGATTCTCCTCCCCATCCCACCCAGAGTGGGGAAAGGAGTGGGGCTAAGCATGAGGCTGCATGGTACTAAGTTACAGACAGAAGCCTGACCTAGCTGAGGGAAAAGGATAGTTCAAATTAAGGTTTTTAACTTCTGTTTACCAGAAAAAATAAGAAAATGAGTATCATTTATGTGTACTGTATATGCATATTTACAGAGACATATGTATGTCTCTGATATGTTTGCTGGGCTCTGAACCAATTTACAATAATTGTACTTTACAAAGCAAAGAGGCTGGGCTGGTACATGAGGTTATGACATACTGGCACTTCTCCCAGGCTGCCAACATGTACAATTGAATCTCATTTCTCATTTCTGCTCCTGCTGTGAAAAATAAGCCTTAAAAACATTTGTTGATGTGCAAACTGACGCAGCAGAGTCTGCCCACTATTGCAGCCTAAACCAGTGCCAGTAAGAGATGTGAACTGGCCCTTAAATTTCAGTGGCTAACTCTGATGTTATGTGATAGTAGTATATAAGTCAGTGTTAAGTGCTGCTTTGCAAAAGAGTGTGGAGGAATTCATTTCCATGGAGATGGAGCTAGATAACAGTACAACTCCGTCTTCTAAATGTCATGAACAACATCCCTATGTGCTGATGCATATCTCATTCTTCTTAATTTTTATGTTATGAATAGATGTAAAGTGTAGATTTCTGTTTTGTTACCTTGTTAATACTCTTTCTGCATCTGCTTAGTATAAATAACATTTTTATCAGCTTTTAAATTAGTCTTTATTATAGAAAAGGGTTCTCTTTACCATATTCTAAATGAAACTTTCATGCCTTTTCAGCCTGCATACATTTTTTTGTTAAAGATGATACTGAAAATATTAAGGAGTTCATTAAAAATGGTGATTAATTAATTTTATTACAATAGAACTTAGAAGCTCCTGCTGAGGCAGGAGACCTATAGCACTGGGCACTGTAGGGACACATAAAAGAGTGAGTTTCTGCTTCAAAGAGCTGAAAATTGAACAAGAAAAGACATGTTTCTCTTGGCTGCAAGGGAAACTGAATAAGGGCTTTTGTGATATTCTTGAGCAAGCAGGAAGCCCCATGTTTCATTGAAACCTTTTCTTTTTCAGTCCACGGTTTCATAAAGATATATATAATGAATGAATCTGGATTCAATTTTCAGTTAAAAGAATCTCGGACTATCTGCTGCTGTGTAACCTCACAGCCTGCTCCTTTTGCTTTCTTCATTCTTCCTGTGCAGGAGCTATACAACAGCCTTATGTTCCCTGTTCAGCAAACTTTTTCAAACAGCTATATTTGTGTCTTGTCATCATGTTTCTAATATTGAATTTTCACATTTCAAAAGGAATTTTATTTCTAATTTTTACTAGCTCTGTAGTTATGTGAAAATATTCAAAACTTTCAAAGTAGTGAAGTAGAAAAAGAGCAAGGAGAGAATGGCCTCCCCTCTCTCATTCACATTTCTATCAGCGCTATTAGCAAAGGAGTTAGGAAAATTTTGTACGAGAATTGCAGTAGTTATTGCAGTAGTTAAAGATTATGCTCTCTCTTACCATTAGCCTTCAGTTAGTTTTCTGTCACTGTACAACAGGAAGAGAAAAAAGGAAGGGAGCAGAGCTTGAGGTTATTGCCTTTGTTGATGTAAAGGCAGGGAAATCTACCTTGAGAAACAAAGTAGATCAGCAAGCTACCAAGTTCACAAAATAAATCTTTCATTGTGCTTGGATTTAACCTTATATGTCTGAAGTTTTTGCTCTTTATTTAGTGAGATGTCCCTCTAAGCTCTCTCCTACCAGTCTAAGAACTTGGGAAGAAGTTGATATGAGAGAGGAAGGAGGTGCTATGTGTGGGAGGCAGCCCCAGAAGGTGCCAGGCAGACTGTGAACTGTCTGATTAGTGCAGACAGCGACTGAGGAAGTACCACCCAATCATGATAGCTTCTAAGAAGAAACAGCTTTGTTTCAACTTGACTATTGTTCCCTGATAATCTGTGAAGCTGAAGTGGAATTCAAAGCAGCATTGGTCTGAACATTAATCTAATGCCCTGTGGTTTCTTGCAACTTGCTCTAATCTCTAGTGCCTTTAATATTTCAGTAAATTTTGATTTGATTTCTCTCTATGATATACCTCCCTGAGGAGACAGTAGACAGGAGGGAAGCTGCCCAGGCCAGTAGAAGTAGTGGGGGGGTTGCTTGAGGCCATTGTGAAGGAAAAAAAAAGGCAGTTTATCAGGCTCTCTATTTTTGCTTATGCGAAACAATCTCAAGATTTTAAATTAAGCAAAACAAGTGGCTAAATCACCTTCTGAAAATGAACTACTGAACACAGTCTCTCCCAAGAAATTCTGTAGACAACAACCAAGTTCCCTGTAGTTTCTAACACAGAAAACTCATTTTCTGTGGAATCCAGTTAATTATATTACCTGACTCAGAAATGCCACAAGGACTACTCCTGTGTGCTCCAAAACACCTGGCTTTCAGGGGTGTAAATGTCATTTCCTACTCCAAGCATGGGGTGCAACAGTCCCAGATCAATTGCAAGGCTCATGATGCTCAGGCAGACTAGGACTGGATGGTAAAAACCCAGGTAGCAAGGACTCAGGGGAGGCCTGAGTGCAATGTGTGAGACAGCTCCTTTCCCAGACTTCTTGTCAACACCTACCTGCTTCTTCTGGGGAAGGCTGTACAATCAGGTGAAGCAATCTTTCATATGCAGCTGTACCAAGCTCCGGCAGAGCTTCGTTCCATGAGAAGCAGCCCCAGTATCCCGTCGGCTGGGTGATGTTGCCCAGTGGTAGAAACGTGGCTGTATCCCACTTCCCTTTGATTCAGAAGGAAATTCATAATTCTGTTCTGATAGCAGCCTTGCATTTTACTCAGTCTAGTGAAAACTTGGGATCAGCTGGGATCTGCTATGGGAGTCGCCACATTAGTGGTTTTTCAGGAAATATAAACCAGGCAGCCTCTTTCCAGCTGCTCAGCTATGGAACCTCTGAAAATATTTTAGACTGTGTGAGTTTCTTCCCCATCCCCAAATGTTAGGAGAGCGAAAAAAAAAAAAAAAAGGTAAAATTCTTTTAAAATGAATTATGCTGCTGTGATAATTTCCTAACCTTCTATTCTCATTCTGTCCAATTTCAAAACAATGAGCAATTCTGTAATGGAAAATGAATTGGAATCTTTCAACATCTTTTAAATGCTTTCACTTTTTTCTCTGTTCTGTATCAGGAATGTTATTAAAATTGATATTTCCCATTTCTGTTGGTTGAATTTGCATCTTTTTTGCAAAAAAAAGAAGAATGGCAAAATTTCTGACTAGCTTGTTGATAATCACAACTGAGGTGAACCTGTTACTACTATGCTTGTGGATTATTTAAGAGATTGCACAGCAGGATGGACTTCTTTTAGCTGCTATTCAAACAGCTTGGCAGCACATGAAGCATACAGATGAGCCCTTCATGCCATGCTGCACAGCACTATGCCATGTAGAGGGTTAGCCAGCCATTTCAGTACCCTCCTGAACACGTCTCGTTTTACCTGGGTGGCATCTATTTTTCCTGTCCTATGGATATATCAAGGGACTCCAGCTAGCTGAACTGCTAGGAATGGTAAATTCGCCAACAAGCTTTTAATAAATAGGATAGTCCAAGAGAGGTGTCTTGATTAAATTTGAAGTGAAGGTAGAAGCATCAGGTACATTTTAGGTACAGGTGTACAAGATTTCAAGAGAAAGTAAGTAGGCATAATAGGATGAGTGGATTTTATTTGTTTGCTCTTCAAATGCCTTAGATGCTTCATGTTCAGCTGTTTCCAGCTTCTTGGTGTATGCCTCGGTTTAAATTTTCATAGTACTTATATCACCACTTAGCCGTGTCATGTTGTGTTACCCTGTAGCACCATGCATCAAAACTTAATAGTGGAACAAACACAGCAATCACTTTAAACTAATGCTGCCCCTCTTGCATTATTCAGTAAGTTACATCATGGGCTGCAACAAAGACAATCTTGGAACTAAATTTAAAGGCATATTTAAAATATTACATATTTAAAATATTTACACAAGTAAAAACGTGTGTGTATGTGTGTAAGTCATTTCAGTGTTCTTTTTCTGCACACTCTTGGGAGAAAAGAGTCCGTATCCAGTACCTGAATAAAAGAATGAGGGAGCAGGCAGAAATGTGAATGCTTGAAGAATTATTTTATGCACACAATATACAACTTTAAACTCTGCTTCTTTCATTTTAGGAAGGTTTGTATCAATTTTATGATTAATATTGCTTCATTTTATAACTGTAATTAGTAATATGTAGTGACATGAAGTGACAGGACAAGAGAGAATGGCTTTAAGCAGGCAGAGGGGAGTTTTAGATTAGACATTAGGAAAAAAATCTTCATTTTGAGGGTGGTGAGACACTGGAACAGGTTACACAGAGAAGCTGTGGATGCCCCATCCCTTGCAGTATTGAAGGCCATGTTGGATGGGGCTTTGAGCAACCTGGTCTAGTGGAAGATGTCCCTTAAAGATGATCTTTAAGGTCCTTTCCAACTCTGTCCATCATTCTGTGATTCTGTGATAGCATTCTACCTTAATAAGTAAAGTTAAGAAAAGGAGGGAGATTGTCTCAGTGCATGGTGCAGTGGCTGGATGATGACTTAAAGCAAGAATGTGCTATTATTGCACAGTGATACATTTACACTTAGTTGGTGTCCTGATTTAGGAAAACAGCAAGGCAATATTAGTGGCTTTTTCTTTCTTCACACAAATGCTGGGAGAACTAGTGTGAATGGCAGAATTTGGCAAAATATTGAGCATGTAAATGAGCACAATAATAAAACAAACAGGCAAGCTGATCACAGTATGAAGTCATATTGATCATTGACTTGGCATGTGTGGGTTTAGTGCTAATTATTTGTGGTATTTCATACCGAGATAATATTCTTTGGTATGCTTTAGAAGGCTAATAAAGTTCTACTGCCCGATTCTGACACCTTTGTTTTTAATTATCTACCGGTTATCATGTACATGGCCCCATAGAGATATGGGAGTATCTCTGAGCATACTGGGAAAGAAAAACAGACTTTGGCTTTTAGAAAAAAAGCAAAAAATATTGGACATATACATGACAGAGTACAATTTGGATTAATGAAAGCATTTGTACTGATGTTCTATGGAAGCAAGAAATATATCCATTTTGTTTCCAAGAGGTGTCTTGCTGGAAAAGGTTATCAAAGAGAACTCCAGCAGAGGACACAAAAGCATTTAGAAAAGGCACAATGAATTTTGACTGCCTTTGAATCTATTTATCAAAGCCATTGGTGTTCCCATTTTGACGCAGTTGGAACAACAATAAATATCGAACAAAGCAACTCAATCTGTATTCAGAGCATTTCAATACAGGGAAAGTTAAATGAAAAAAGAAAGTAAGCTTGCAAAGTCAGACCTATTGACTCCTGCTACTTCTGTTCCTCATTGAAAATGCATGCTGGATGTAGCACAAAGATCTGCAAGGTATTTACATTACTGCAATTAACATATAATATGAAGCATGTTCAGTAATATGAATTTATTGTTTGACTGAATCAATGACCTTTTACATCATAGGAACATGATTCAGCTGTAAACCTTTAGCACTTTTTTTCATTTTAAGCAACTAACTTTACTTGTCAATTTTCAGACTCTGTGGAGCTATATTATTTCCCTAATGGCCATTTATCCCTGTATGAGGGACTTTGTGCCATGAATTGGCCCCTGTTTGATGCAAACCTGCCTCTCTGTGGAGGACAGGTAATAGGAAGACACCACAATGAAGATGAGTCCTCACTTGAACAGGTGATATGTTACCAGCAGTGTTTTCCCTCTGCCCTCATTCATGATCATTTAAAGATCATAGTGTCTGCACAGCTTTCCTCCCTTGGACTTTTCGCCCACTGCCCCCATGATGCTTAAAGAAAATCACTGGAGAGAATTTCACCCGGCTCAGCCAGAGTGGCAGCTGAGGCTGAAGCCTGCCAGACACTCATCAGAGACTATTCTAATGAAGCATTCTTCAGAGGCAGACTAGGTTTTGTGTAATTCCTACTTCAACCAGAAATCCAAAGCAAGTCCTTGATGATATAAAGGAAAAACAAATAAACAAAATCTGAACATGTTTGGTCATTATAAAATGCAGTTAAATAGCTAAAGGACATCACAAGATTAAAGAAAAAATAATTAATTCTCTTTGTTGCTGCTGTCTGAAAAACAAAGAAAAACCTCCACTTAAAAAAAAAATAAATAAAAAAATTAAAAAAAATTAAGAACCCAAAAAGCCAACTTAGTCCAAAATAGCAGTGAATACATCATCTGGTCAGATCTAAAGTGCTCTGAGTCTAATGGCAGAAACCTGATTGCCTTCATTGCCTCTTCTGGATTTTGGGTCAGATCATCCAGTATACATGAGTCTTTTATATCTCTATGATTAGTGCCTTGCAGCAGATGTTAAAAATTCAGTATTTCTCTCTTCTTTTGAAATTTTCAAGGCTTACAGGTTTTGTCTGATTTCATCTGAGAATTCAACAAACAGCTTGGCACATCACTGTTTGCTTTTGGTCAATTGATCTGTCCTTTGGGCAGTAGTGCAGGCATTTTTCATTTCAGATATCCTCATTCACAGTGTGCTGCAGCAGTTTCCCAGAGCTGCTTCAGACCCTTAAAGCAAAGCAAAGAAGTGGATTTTAATTTTGAGTTGCAGCTGCTGTTGTCAAAGTTCAGTGCATTAAGCTTGGATTTTGTTGTCATTGCTCTCTCCTAACACCGGGAACTACATTAACTACAAAATACATGTGCTTAAAGTAAGTAAAATAATGGAGAAATATATTGTTCATGTTATCTGAAATGTTACATGAGATCCTGGTTTTATTTCAGTAGCACAATGAAACCAAACTGCAGTTTTCACAAAGGCATAGTTTTAGATGCTTAAAGTGAATAGATAAAATTTTCATTTCTTTTCTTGTGCTGTTGCAACCCAACAAGCAACTGCCTCCATGTTGTAGAAATGAAAATCACTGCCTCCTTTTAGCTGCCTTTGGTTTCATGGGAGTTCAGCAAGTAGGATTTGAGGATCCCCCCTTGTTTGCAGCCATAACCCCCCTGTTCAATTTTGTATGCTTTGTATCATCTTTTATCCACCTATTTTCTCAGCTGAACAGCCATTACCCTGCTACCAACTGCAGTATTAAACTGTAACTTGAATAATATCATACAGGAAATGGAATGAGTTGCTCACACTATATATAAAGGATGGTTTGGACATTGAACATATGTTAAGGTATAATTTGCCCAGCTGGCTAGCACAGAAAGAAAAGGGCAGTGTTGCTCACCCTTGTGACTGTCATGAATAAGGTGTGCAGGCTATAATGTCGGTCTCTCTCTTTTCTCATTCCCCCTATATTGCTTCTGTTTCCATTGGTAAAATTTTCATCTTTTCTACTCTACTTTCTGTGGGTTTTTCTCACCCTTTTCATTCCCTGGCTATGTTATTGAATAGGTGAGACAATACCTGAGACAATTTCACTGCCTGGCTGGAAGAAAGGAAGACAGAAGATTGGTGTTGCTATGGAGCAATGTTAAGGTTACTTCAATCCCTTTAGTATCATTTTGGCTGCAAAAGGGTTGCAGAAGGAAGTGCTTTTCAGAAGCTGCAATAATCCTATTATTTCTTCTTTTTTTTTTCACCCTTGACTTTAAAATGCAAATTCTCTAGAAAAAACCAAAACAAAACAAAACAAAAAAACCCCAACAAAAACCCAAACATTAAAAAGCAATAATGTAAATTGTTGTAAAGTTTATCCTGCATATCTGCTTGTTGTGTTCCACAGAGACATACTTAGTGCAGACCTTTCTGTGGGCATATACATTGATCCACATACGTCAGTGTGTTTGAACCTTTACAAGTATTTATTATACTCATATATTTTGTGCATGCCTGTAAAAAGTTCACTGTATTTATGGAGAGCCAAGTTCACAGCAACCAGCTGGAGATCCCTCTCATATGCTGCCCAAAGGCCATTTGTGGCCTTGCTACAAGTGTCTGTAGAGTTTTACGACAACAGCAAGTTGGGGCTAACAGACTGCATGTAGAGTGACCTTGGGTCACCTTTCTCTGTCCCATGTTTTCTAAGAGCACACAGCAGCCTACACTGATTTTGTCAAAATTTTTCCAACCTGGATGACTTGAACAGTCTTCTATAGCTTGATGGTGAGGGCTCAGTGCAGGCTGAGAGTGATGTACCCTGTCCCCAGGCGAGCCAGGATGTCTCCTTTGTTCACTCGTGCATCATCTTCAGGAAGCAAATTTGGCCCTTCACTTTCTCATTGCTGACTCTGTAGCAACAAGCAATGGCAACCTGAGCAGAACAATGCTGAAAAAGCAGACTGCTGACAGGCTTTCAACTGGCTGACTCTAAGTTAAAAACAAAGCCATCTCTGTGACTAGAACTGTAATACAAAGCAAAAGGCCGCTATGACCATCCATCTCCAGTGGCCATACTTAAGAGATAATACAGTGGAAACCTTTTTGAAGTTTAAAGCGGCATCCTGAATGTTCAGTCTTGGAATCTCATGCAATTACAGATATAAATCCTGTTAGCAGTGGATTCCTTTGTTGCAAAAACAAGACTTAAATAACTATTTGAAAAACTGGCTGCAAATAGTAAAATGGATATTATCATATTACCATGCAACGATTTGTAATCAAACTATTGTTCTTTTTGTGACTTGTTAAAGAGGATTTCATGGCATCAGTCCAGTTCCTAATAAGCAGATGTTCATGATACAGAAAAGAAAACATTTTTTGCACTTGGAACCCTTGTTGGAATTCTCACTCCAAAAGCTAAGGAAATTAATACAGAAGGCAGAAGAATACAAATAGAGCTGTGACCCTCACTAGTTCCTCTACTATTTCTGAAGCAAATTTTCAACATAGGGTGGCTCTGCAAAGTTTCTCAAGTTGTGGTAAGGGAGTATTCACCTCTCTGCTCTGTTCAGCTCATGTTCAGGGCTAGGTTCATAGCACTATCAATCAACATAAATCAGCTTGAAATATCAGTTAGAAATCAGTTAACCCAATTAGTTAAATAAGTTATGAAGCTTGACCAAATATGAAAAGGTCCTGGATCACACACTGTCTCCACTTATTGGCCAAACTGCATAAAGTGTAGAAACTGTCCTTCAGATTTCAGTGAGTCAGACAGTTGCAAGAGGTTTTGAAGCCCCTTGCCATGTATTGAGGTTTTGACATTTCTATGTCCATCTCTTCCAAGTATGAAGGCACATTCCCTCCTTAAATGTTCGAAAGCTTTTTTTTGAAAGCCTCCATTTTCATATCATTATTTCTCTGTCTCTTTCGTTTTGTTTTTTTTTCCCCTAAAGCACTTCAAGGCCATAACTGACTAAGCTCCCCTCAGCAACGTACGGACTTACTGTGAGATGACTGCAAGAGAACTTTCAATGAATAATGTCATCACTTTTCACTTGCTTTTATGTCCTTTTCCAGAGATGGAAGTCTGAATGCTCTTATTTTAATCCATTCCTGAGGTCTGCTTTAATTCTGTTTGATCAATATGTGCACATCCTGTGGAAGCCTGTTAGCATGCAGAAATTCCTCACTCTCCTACCAGCTAATATAGACAATCGCAACTGTAAACCGATTTGGATGACATGAAACTGCAGAGATGTGAGCAGAAGCTGAGCATCCCATAAACTTCCATACATACTCTGAACTGGTTTGGCTGAAATGAAGATACAAGCAATTAGAAAAAAGATATACAGGCTTAGCATCTTGATTTAAATCCCATTCAGTTTTGTCTAGCTACAGAGCATGGACAGACACATGGAATATGAAGGATGCCTCTTTACTACCTTCTGTTATTTGTCTGAATGATTGGTTTAATGCAGTTTTGGATTAAAGTCTCATGACATGTAAGTTCAACACTGAGAGTGTGATGCCCCAAAATACTACTGTTCAGGTTTTCAGTGCAGCCCAAAGCAGAAGTTTATAAACTTCTCAAACCTGATTTTTGGCACCTTGGGATTAGGATTTGCTTTATACAGACAGGTTTTGGAAGCCTGACTTCACAAATAGTAAGATACCCAGATAAGACCAGGGAATTAAAATATTCAAGTAGTTCTTCCATAGAATAAATAGCAGAAAATGAAAATTGTGGTATGCTGCAATTGTCTCAACTACAATCCCTCAGTGTGAGGCTGATGGTGCATGGAGAGAGTTAGGAACTGCATAATGCATGAGTTGAGAAAGAATAGTGTTCACTTACATGAAAAGTTGACAAAATCTGCACAAAATTTAAGCGAGTAAAAAACGGGTCCATGCTATTTTTTAATTTTTTATTTTTTAGACATTTCCTAACCAAGTTAATAACACAGGCTCAAGTTAAAATGGTGTCATGTAAAGCCACAGTGCATTATTGAGCCTGGCAAAATTGATGGTAATTCACTTCATGCTTTATGGCGTTTCGCAGTTCAGACAGACATTTTACATCAGTAAAAAGGTTTTGCTCTCTGCCTGAAATATCTAGAACACTGTACTTACAGATAACAAAGGACTTTTGTTTAAGCTGCATATGTACTATGAACATGTACGGTTAACTTGTGCTTAACAAGTAATCTTTGCATGCTATCAAAAGATAATCCAGGCCACAAAATGGACACTGATTTTTCTTCACATTTAGGCTCATCTTTGCCTTCTCAAATCTTTCCTTTCCACTGTAATATGTAACATCACTAATAACAAGTTGAATGTGCAGTTGTTATCATTAATGGGTCACTATTTTGCTACTGGGAAAGTATGACTGAAAAACTGAGGGTGGAGAAATGCAAAGTAAAACATCAGATGATTCTAAAGGCTTTTGCAATGTGGGTCACTCTTCCAAACACCGTATGTTCAATATCATCTGCACCCACAAAAATATTTCAGATATATCAAAAGCTATCTCCAAGCTAGGTTTGCAGTACTGATGCTGTACTTTACATTGATATTACCATGGAAAAATATAAGTTTGGATGCAGAAGAGCAGTTCAAGATCTCAGCAGATTTTAGATAATCCTTTTATTTTCCCTTCTCCCTTCTTTCCTCTTCTTGGTCAAGACTGGGATTTTTTCTCCTGCCGTGGAACCTGTGGCAAAGGACACCTTAGGTGGAGACCAAAAGTGTACAACTACTTGATAAGAATAAAAATAGCCCTGATCATATTGCCCATGAAACCTCAAAACTTTCATGAGTTAATATAACTGTTATGTAATATTTCATTTGCAATCCACTGAGATCATGCATGACCCTAGAAATAGTCGAACAAAAAGGTTAGTATTCATATATTTGATTTTTTTTGACAGTCCTATGCAATTATAATTTATTTTTACCTGATAATCCAGTGCTGCATAATAGTGGCAAATATGTTGTAACAATCTTGGTAGTACAATTCATAAAAGCACATCTTCCAATAAAAATGTTGTATATGCATGTGTGAAGAAAGGAACATTGGGGTGAAGGGAAGACACTGGGGGATTAATGAAAACTTTTCTAACTGGAGTAAAAACCCAATAATTATAGACATAGATGACAAAAAGATTTCCACAGCAATAAGTAAAGTTGTCCCCCTCTTGTTCTTTCATCACTTGAACTCTGCAAAACTGCATGATAGGGGGCTTATACGATAATACATGTGAGAAAAATCCTGTCTGAGCAGTCTGCCCTGAGCAGAGCCATAAATGCTCTGCTGCTGCGTGGCTGCTGTTGTAATTCAACAGTTTTTCTTCGCAATTCGAATTGTTCCTTTGACAATACAATAATTTTTTATTCTAACAAAAATGCAGGTTTCATAAGGCAGATTACTTAAAGTACATTCTTTTTTATTCTATGTCTTACAAGCTCGATTGGAATTATCCCAGGTTTAGATTTGTGACTTGCTAACATTTACCTGAGTCTGCTCTGTGGTACCATATAAGTGAACTTTAGCTTGAGTTTCTTCCTGCCCTATGTCACTCATCCTGATCATCAAAACTGAATATTAACACTTCCGTGATTTTTTTCCTCCATAAGAGTCAATATGCCTTAAAAATGAGAAGTATCTTTATGCATGTTTAATAGCTGGAAAATAGAAATCAGAAAGGAAACATTTTACCTGTGGTCACTGGGTGAATTGCAGACAGTTTGGAATAAACCCCTATTCTTTTAAAGTAGTAGGAAGACTTAAGGAGTTCAGGGCTGTGTTGTACAGACACAACTATCATAATTCTAGTTAGTGTGGGCACTTCTTGCTGGGCACACCATCATCAGTAGTAAGCCTTTCTGTGAATTACCTCACATGCATTTCCCACTTATTTCCCACTTATGTGAATTAAAATAAAAATGTGTAACTATGAGTATTATTTGCAGAACTGGTTACAGAATGGAAAAGCATCAAAATATGCCAGGTAAAATAGAAGGGGATACGTAGGTAAAAATAAAATAAAATAAAATAAAAGAAATAAAATAAAATAAAATAAAATATAATAAAAACT
>WYDI02010702.1:0-12564 GCA_009867235.2 Psittacus erithacus | reverse complement strand
TGGTTTGTGTTATACCTTAGTTACTGGACTGTTCTTATCTCAACCCATGGGAGTTACATTCTTTCGATTCTCCTCCCTGTCCCCCCGGGATTGGGGGTGGGGGGAAGACAGGTTGTGAGGGGGAACAAGCAGGTTACATGCTTTTCTAATTTACAACTGAGCTTAAACCACGACAGAGAGAAGCAGCCTATGACTTGCTATACAAAGCTTTCCACCTTAACCTCTGTTTATGTGCAGGGAGGTTCTGAGGTCCTTTCTATTACCATCAGTCTGGAATTTTATAGCATTGGCCCACAAAGCAAATGAGATGACTGCAGTTCTTATCACCACTAAAATTAAATGCAAAAGCCCACCACGGAGCCATTGAAGTACTTGCTAAGCTCTAGCTTCTGCAGGACTCATTGCAGGCAACCTCTTTGCCTGAAAGTTGTTTATTTAGACTGCAGTATAGAATATTTGTCTTCAGATCAGTCTGTAAAAGCCCTTTACAGACTGTTAGTACCATACCACAGTATAGTAAAGTTAAATTGTATTTTTGTGGGCCCAAATTATCATTCTGCCTGTTTGACATTTTTTGTCCATACCTACTCGTTTGATTTCTAATTTATAAAGTTCATCTGTCCTTGACGAGTAAACCGGATTCTAACTTGAACTAAGGAGGTCCAAATGTATTTGCTATTTAGGTTCCAACACCTGCTATAGCCTTTATGGGAAATGTAATGCTGTCTTATTAAACCTTATCTTCTACTTTTAACAGCCATCTTTTTTGGCCTCAACAGAAAGATAAGACTCTCAGAGCATTAAAACCAGTGTTTTACTGATCATGAAAGACACTATCTGTAAAATGATCAGTAATTAGCCCACATATGTCACTCCATGCAAGACAAGCTAACTGTACATAATAAATGTGAATGTATTAACTGTTTTAAGCTTTGAACTGGATCTGCTGAGGTCTGGTGATCTTGGTAAAAGTACTTCTGGCTCAGGATTCAGGACCCTGGTGCTATATACTTGGCATCGCCTAAAATAAGTAGGTCACCACTGCAGGTGTGTTCACTGATACAGACAAACTAACTTTCAACTTCATTATAATTATTCTTAAAATGCACCAGAAGTTGAATGAGTAGCAATGTCACTTTTTTTAGTTTGATGTTGAGAAATAGAAGAGCAAAGATTCCCACTTAGACCAACTCAGAAGGGAGGGAAGGAGGGAAGGACCAGTTCATCTTAATTACAGACACTTCTTAGAGAATTTTCTCCTGTCTTTTACTGTTCCTGCTACAAACTTCCCATCTCCTGCCCAGTAGGGAAGCTGGATGCAGCATGGTTGATGTCAAGTGTGAGAGAAATAATCTTTACCAGTCCTGCTTTCCTGACTCCTCTGGGTATTCCCATGATTGTGCTGCTGTAAGGAAAGTATGTCAAAATTTCCTTAATTCTTAAGTGAGGTCCTTGAGTACTGGAGTAACTATTTTCTTTATACTTTCAAAGAGAGAAGTTTACAAGGAAACAAAATTCATAAAACAGCCTGTGTGGAAAGTAATGTTTCAGATACTTTTAATGCTTTCTGTGTAGGTGAATCACCATGCATTGCCTGTGGCAATTCTAAAAAATTTACTTGGAAAGGTTTGGAGAAGGTGATGACAGCTCTTCTAAATGTTCTGTAACCACCACATATCATGTTTTTCTGTTTGCTTCTACCATATGTCTGGATTCAGGTGTATGCCCTGACATGTTGCCACCTCTTACCCTGTACCTCAGCCTACAGATCCTGTTCTATCTACACAAATGCAAATGAATGTGGCCTTGATAGGAATCATCATGTCATGGACAAGAGCTGATGGAAAAGATAAAATATATCCATATATATATATTTTCCACAGAATTTTCCAATTTTAATTTCTACACTCTTCCCTAAAGGAAAAGTTCCCATTTGAAATTCATAATAAAAACTGAACTTTTGGAAGAGCAAAGGTATTTCAGCTAAAATGTGTATTTCTTAGAACATTTGTGGATCAAGCTAGCTCAGTGATGTATTCTTAGGACATAGTGCATTACTTCATGAAGCTATTTACTTATTTAGAAATACTAGCTGCAGTATTTCCTGGATACTGATTACTGATCAAGCAATCAGCAAAACAATTGGAATTAAGTGGTGAAACAGGGACAAAGCTATAGACTCACTTTTCTTTCATTTTCTACAATGGCTGGTTTTAGTTGTGTCATATTTTTGGAAATTAGAAACATAATAATAGACATTAACTGAGCAAAAAATCCTGGAATTCTTATGGTGTGCTAGTCTAAGATTTTATCACACCTAGGGTTTAGCAGTCTCTTTTTTTTAAGGACCAGATAAAGTCTCTACCAGAATACAAGCCACAGCCTAGTGTCTGTAGATTGATGTTTCTCAGCTAGAAAGGTAAGGAAGAAATGGATATCTGAGTGCCAGAAACCGAAGCATAGCACATGACAAAGAGCATGGAGCAACAACACAAGCCAGTGCAGTAAAGAAGAAAAGAAGGATTATGCTGACCACAAGCAGACGGTCTACACTTGCCTCTTTTATCAGATTCATAAATCTGGGTCCAAAACGCCACGGCTTGTGTCTGTGGCACTGCAGGGAGCTGACAGTCATTTGGGAGGCACGCTGGGAGGCCACTGCTACCATGTAAACAGCATCGTACATCAGAGCTGCTTCAGTCTGCATGAAAAAAAACAGAAATGCTTTCTTTAATGTACATCTTGACACCCTGCTTTTCTTTACTGAGAACAGTTTCCTGTGCTGCTGTTACAGAAAATGCCACTACTGGGCTCTCCATGAAAACCTAAGTTGCAACAAAAACTTATTTTTTTTTGGAAACTTATATTAGTTTCAGAGTATTGTCAGGTGAGCATTGGGAAGTCAGTTACACTGGATAGCTGCAGGAAGAAAGAGGCTGGGTCCAGCACAGGAAGGAGTGTACGGGTAACTCAGCTCTGTGGCACAGAGAAGGGTTTTAAGAAACCTCAGGTGATACAGCAGCTCAGGTCCCACCCTCCAGATGTATCTTGGGGTCAAGCACTTAGTAGTAATCAGTCTTCTATAGTTCCTTCATGGGATTTGACAAAGACTCTCAGCACCTCCAGGTGTGTAATTCCATGAATTATGTTGAAAGCATCATGATGAAAGCACCATTCAGATTCTCAATCCAGTCTGCCTAGCTTGCGCGTTGGCAACGCATGGGGGCATGTAGGAGGGCTGCCTGCATGGGGCCTGTACTAGCTCCCCATTGGTGCTTTTCTCATGGCATTTGTGGGATTTTCTTACCCACAGGGTAGGCAGGCCCTGCTTTCCAGGGAAATCAGTCCCACTGAACACCTGGCAGGTATCCCACCAGGCACTTGTCTACTCTAAGTGTCTACTACCCTCAGGGATATTGGCTTTTGGCACAAACATATGAAATGGCCCCACTGAGATTTTGCTAGGGCTGTTCCTTTGCCACACCTCCCATGCTATCTTAAAGAGAGGTGAACTGCTTCTTTCAGGTGTCTTTTTTGGTGATTAAGTTGGACTTACCCATCTAACCTGTAGTTGTCTAAGGGCAGATGAATTCAGCTCTTAGATACTTAAATAGTACTGAAATTACTGGATGCTGTTCGTGCATCTCTGGGTTTTTTTGAGAGTGGGTTTCTTTGTTTAAAAGCATGCCTCAATCTGAGATTGCATGCCCTGTCACCCTTTATCACTGAGAAATTTTAGAAAAATCTCACCTTCACCTGTGCTGTCTTTCAGTGCTCTTGTGTGAGGTGGAAATAATCATGTTTTGCTTAATGCACAGGGATGCTCTGAAGATGAAGCGCTTACCTTTCTTGTAAAGCTACTAAATAATAAAACAGGGGCCTTAAAAAAAAAAAAAAGTACTCAGCAGATGAGAAACTGGACTCATTTATATGAACTGCAAAGCTAATCCATTTTTTTTTCGTTTCCCATGTGATTCCTTTGGGAAATCAATATATTTCATTCTTTGCCTGTTTCATTTACCTAAGTAAATTACAACAGCATCAGTCTGATTTATCAGCATTGGAGGTTTTTGCTGGCAATCAAATGTGATCTGAATTTATCAACTAATCTTAATATATGGCAGATGAGGAATTGCTCTTGACATACTCATCAGGTTTTGCCCAAAATGCTGCTCCCACAATCAGAGTAAACTGAAAACATTATAAATAGTGATTCAAGAAGGAGGAGGCAGCAACAGCTCTCATTGTCAAGTGTCTTAAAACAGATAATTGTTCCAAATGGACCCAGAGACTAAAGGTCTCATCCAAAATCAATGGAAAGATTCCCATCAATGACAATGGACATCAGATTTTACATTAGACTGGGGACATGTTCTTTCAGATTCAGCTGTTTGAGTCTCATGTTTGTGTAACTTGTTACTCATCCATCCTGTCATCCAGAAGATAGGAGGTTATATTACCTCCCTCAGCCTTTTATTTCTCCCCTCACTGTTCTGTTTTAGGGCTTGGGGTTACATGGAGAAACAAAAGGTCACCCCATCTCATTTTCTGAAGTAAACTACCTTATACTGATGTCTTACTTTTGCATAAGAAAAAAGTGTCTAAGATTTAGTTCTGGAACTTGTTTTTCCGATTTTTGTGTTCTATTGAAATCACTGCAAAGAAACCAAAAGATCTCATTATAACAACTATGCCTTCATATGCAATTTGGGCAAGTGGAACGTGAACTCAATACTGTCTTGGTCATGCCCTGCTGACTTCCCACAAGCTGACATCAAGGCAAACAATATGTCATGAAACAGAAGGGAGAAATCCTGAGTTGACAATAGGGCATTTAATTCTGATCTCCTTATACTATGCAGTTTGTCATAACCTTATTGCCTAATGAAATATAGCAGTATTGCAGTTCTCCATCAAACTGAATAAACAGAACTTGCTATGAATATTTAAATGATCACAGCCAACTAAGAACATGCTTTCCCTAGCATTCATGCTGTTTCAGGGCATCAAGGGCAATAAAATAATATACAGATGAATAAGAGAGGATAAAAGTCAGATAGAAATAAGAGCTTAAGAGTCTAATAAGAACTTTGTTTTTCTTAGTTTGACAGTTGGGTGAATGCAGGTGAATAGCTGTATGTGAATAGCTACCCTTGCAAGTCTTGTGCTTTCACATCAGAAGTTCCCAGGGGCAGCTTTCTTCCCTGCTTTGCGTACAAGTGAGCACAATGGCACTGCCCAAACAAGCAACACTTTTTTGAAATGCTAGAGATAACACACATAATGCATTACTCTTCAGGATGCTAGAATGTTTCAAAATTTTCCCATCAATCATCTGCAATAAATTCTATTTCATAACACTTCAAACTGCACTCAGTACATAAGATACATTATCTTATATTGCAAAAAGATGGCAACCCTTCACCCTGCAAAACTGAATAGAGTCACACTGCCCAAGTAATTATTCCTATTCTTTTCTTTACTTCTTGGGGTAGTGGTAGGGAGGAAATCCTAATTTCCTGGCTTGGTGATAGCTTTCATTTATCTGTGAATTATACCTTAAAAGCCAGAGTTGCTGTAGATAATGGAAATGAAGAGAAAGGGCACTTTTCCAATTTAAAAATGCTATTACCTGTCCACATGTACAATACCTTTCCCTGCAGGTTATAAATTGTACACCTGCTATGAACATTTTTATGTTCTTCACTCCATGTTGGACATTATTAGAAAAATGAGGCAGCAGTATATACATTTGACAACAATAAGATGAATGGTGCTAGCTAGAAGACACTGTGATGGAGTATTGCCACTTATCTCTAGAAGACTCTGGGAGTGGTTTGTTACATAGATGAGTATAACATTGGTTCATGAGGCCAATGCCCTTCTGTGTAGAAGCAGGTAAAAGGAAGTCTGTTTTGGGGATGCTACTTCAGCATTTGCATTGTGAAATAAAGCAGTAATGGGATCGGTTCACATATGATAGAACAGCATTATGAAATGTGTGGTAGATGCCTCCCCTGCATCATTGTGACTATTCACTTACTGTCATCATGCCATCGAGGAGGCCAGTCTCTGGTTTTGGTGGTGCCTGCAGACGCTCCATTGACCATTTCTCAATGACTGACGAAACATGGGGGTTCTCGATGTTGAGCAGGCGAAACCCTGTCATATTGACTCCACTGTATCTATAGGGTTCAAGGTCTAATGCAAATAGATCCTAAATCACCATTAAGAGAGCAAACAAAAACAGATGTAGTATTTTTAAAGCAAAATGTTCAGAAGGCATAATTAGGCCAAAATTGTATTTGATTTTCAATCCGAGGCTTAAGTGCTGGTATTTGTTTTTTTTTTTTTTCCCTGTGAATGCTCTGTTTGCCTTCAAAACCTAGTCATGACCACTTAGGTTATAAATCTGAGCAAACCAAAGTTATGTGAAATTTGTGACAAACTATGTGTCTGCTTTTTGGAACATAAAAAATAATTTCTCCACAACACCACTATTTTGCAAACAACCCGCACAGCAGTATCTAATTTTAATTTATAGCAGTCCTCTAACAGTGTTAGAGCTCTGACAAACCAACATGAGGAACTAGCTGGCCAATGTCAAGCTTATTTCTCAGCTTGGGGAAAGAAAATTCCAACAGATATTGAGAACAATAAACTTTTGCTACTTATGAATCCCATTTTTCTCCTGCCTTGCCTCCTTCAGGTGACTTGCTGCCAGTATGTCTAATGGACATGTCAGGCTAGTGCACAGTAAGTCCATGCGCTTCAACACTCAGCATTTACAGGGCAGGAAAATAATGGGTATTCTAAGTGATATAATTGTGTGGCACACTCCACAGCTGTATTTATCAGGCAGTGGAAATACGATAACTGCTTCTCAAAGCCTGAATGCTGTTTTTCAAAACAACTTTTTGCTGATCCCAGTAGGCCAGTAAAATGACAAATGTGTTGGTCATGGTTTACTACCACAGTAACCATCAAAATGTCAACATTTACAATACCACAATGCAGAGGTAATACCAGCACTGCTTACTCCTTGCTCTAATACGTGCTCTGTTCTATCTCATGCAAATTGTTGTTGGTGGTTACCATTTTATGTGAGAATGCTTATTATACTGGTTATTGTATAAAACTGTAAGTTCCACAATAATTTTCACATTTTTCTTGATGTTAAAATGGCCTCAAAGTATTTTAAGCTACTACTTCAAGTTCCAAACAACTAGAGTCTTTTCTAACTAGTGAATTTGCATTTGGATGCAAAATGATTTTTCACTCCCACATAAAATCTTATATGGAAAGACAGTAAAGAATAAGCAGATGCACATGATATAATGCAGTTCTCTAGCACTATTCTAGCAATATTGGTTCTTTGCTGTCTTTCTAGTCTACAATGCAAATGGACTTCAAGCATGGATTGAGTTATATTTATATGCATCATATAAGTTAAAATATAGGAAAAATGTGCTGAAATAAGTATTTATAGAGTATCTGTACCACATATGGATTTGTACCATAAAAGAAATGTAGGGGTTTTCTTTTGGTATAAGATTTCCCAGATGATTTTACACCTATGTAATTTTGTGTTTTTATAGAAGTGTGTTAATCAGAACAAAGAGTGAACACTGGAATAGGTTGCCAGAGAAGCTGTGGCTACCCCGTCCCTCGCAGTGTTTAAGGCCAGGTTGGATGGCGCTTGGAGCAATCTGATCTACCAAAAGGTGTCCCAGCGCATGGCAGGGAGGTTGGAATCAGGTGATCCTTAAGGTTCCTTCCAACCCAAACCATTCTATGAGTGTGATTTTAGAGATGAGCAACACCACCTGTGGTGCTTGACCTTGGATTGATTCCAGTCATTGACTCATCATTTTATTTCACTCTGATTCACCTGTACCAATGGCTCCTACTTAAACACAGTACTGCAATTCATTTTCATTGTATTAAAGTGTTAGTCAGACCCACAGATACTGCAAAAGAGCTTCCTTACAAAATTTTGAGGCCTGGTATTACTAAGCAGTGTTAGTACTCATTGTCCAGGGTTTTCCTTGTATAATGGCAAGAAAGATCTAGAAAACTTGGAAATTTTAAGTTGTCTTTTCTGCAACAACAGCACCTAAATCACTCCAAATCTTCCATGTTCCTTACCAGAGTTGTAAAAAAGTAGTGGTAGTATTCAGTCATCATTCCCATGGAAAGAATCTGTTGAAAGAGATTGAAAGGTGAATGTACTTTAGTCTGGATGCTTCCAGTGTACCGTACAGTCTTTTGAAAAGCATGGGTTAATCTCAAACAATATGCTACAAGTCATGAAAACTTTATCACAATAAAATCTACATTTTTCTTCAGGCACAAAAAAAATGCTATTGCATTTAGATTATGTTTTTATCACCTCTGGAAAGAGGTTAAAAATTGCAAAAGTTCTAGGACAAGAATTACTAGCAATAACCAAAAGCTGATTTTTAAAAAGTGAAATTCTTTACTCTGCAGTTTAGAAATGTTAAAAAGGAATTTACAAGCAGGAACCAGAATTTGTAAGGAAAAGTGCTCAGGTGTAGGTTTTTTCATGCTGCGTTACTGTGTGAGAACAACATCGGTGAGTGCTCGCTGAAGTAAGCAAGAAAAAAAAAAAAAAAGAAGAAAACTTCTGCAAATGCCTCTGGTTCTACTGGGAAATGCAGGTCTGCAGGAGGCTGCCAAAACAACTGGTATGAAAGGATTTCTGGTCTGGATTCATTTTCCGGGCCTTATGAAGGTCTGCAAAGTAAAGATGTCATTTAAATGCATATTGACTGGCCACTTTGGGCAGAAGTGGATGAATTTTTTCTTCCCAGTCCTCACGTTGCAGGAAACTTCTAGAGGGATGTATTTTTTCCCTCAGCCCCTCCCCAAAAATCATTGGGAATGCTTACATAAAACACCCCTGATAGTGTATAACAGGATGCTCTACAGTTTCAGCCCAGCATTACCTACGCTTGTTGCTGTGTCCATGCACTTTATTACCATGATGCAAGCGTTTTTATTTTGCCATCTCTGGGATCTTGTGAAGAGGAGGAGGAATTATGAGCTAGGAAACTACAGAAGAATTCATTACCATGACAGTAAAACAGAGAAAGGTTAAATGTTATTCAGTTTTGATTACAGTAACATAAGCAGCTGCTATTAGTAGTATTTTAGGACACTTAGCAGTACCTGAATAGCTGTTTGAAAGGAAGGGGAATATAGTGTGATTTGCTTGCCAAAATTCTCTTTCATGGCAAAAGCTTCTGAAAATCAGTTGTGTGATTGTGTATGGCAATTCCTCACATAAAAAAACAAAAAAAAGTAACAACTTGAAGTTTCTAAGATGCAGTAGACAATAAAAATAGCTTAGTGTTAATCACAAACAACCAATCTATTTCCAGACACTAAAAACCAAGACAGAAGGCAAACATTTTATTGAAATGCTCCACTGAATATACACGTCAAAATTGCTTTTTTTATTTCTTATTTTATTAATTCTCTTCTATTCCATTTCTTAGAGTTGTTTTATTACCTGTAGAAATGAGCAATCTAGCAATCCTGGAGACTGATACTCCTTCCTTATTACCCACAGAAAATAATATATGGTATCATCAATGGAAACTTTTGCATGCTGTATTTCCCAACTGACCTGGCTGGACACAGTTCTGCTCCGTGGAGTTGCTGGATTTCTGTGTCTAAGGTACTCGCTGTAGGAAGGAGGTGCCAGCCAGGATTTTTATGATGCAGGTCTCTTTTGAGCTTATTGAAAAAAACCATTTGCTTCATATGGGGCACAGACCAGCTGTAAGTGTGGTTTGAACTCAGACAACCCTCTGTATGCATCAATTTATTTGGTCCTCTATGGGAAGTTTGCAGTTAGTCCATGGTGTTACTTTATTATAAAAGCAAATTCATACTAAGAAATGTAAATAGGAGGACACAATTACCCAGCTTTACATTATTGATTCATTACAGTTTTAATTCTAGCTTGAGATAGAAGAGCTAACACTAAGTCATTGTGCTTCTGCTATCAGAAGATATAAACTGCAATCTGCCTGCACAGAAATAGTAAGATAATGAAAAGCCAGGAAAATGTTAGGCCATATAATGCCTTAAAATACAACTTTACATTAATTAGGCAATAATTAGACAGACACACTAACTAGAATGATTATAAAGTGTGCAGCCTGTATGTTTGGGAAGTGTTACCCAGCTTGTGCTGTTGCAGCTACACTGGGTAGCCAGCCCAGATAGTTAATCCAAGGTAATCCAGTTATTGATTTCCTCACAAATCCAAGGGTAGTAGCCTGAGAGGAGTATTTGCCTCCTGGGCACATTTTTGATTAAAACTTTTTATGTGAGTATTAATTTCCAAGTATATTATAAACAAGCATGTTATAAACAGAAGACACACAAACTTGTGAATAATAATGGTTTCAGAAGTCGTGCTACAGGATCGTTTTTGGGGAAAAAAGCCTAACAAACTAATAACAAAAAAGCCACAAACAAAAACAATCTGCCCCCAAGAACCTTGGAAAACCTTAGCAAACCAAACCCTTGAAAACTAAAGGCAATTGCATGTAAAAAGCAAGGTTCAGTCAGCAATGTTATCTGCCATAACCAAGACACAGGTTCATGATGGCAGTTGGCACCTATCGGCTCCATGAAAGATGCTTGCTGAAATTCTTCCAAAGAAGTACGCAGCAGCCCAGGAAAACTTAATTAACACATCACTTTTGTATTTTCTATATTAACAATGACTCAAAATATGAAGACACAGACAGCTGGAAGGGAGCTTGTAAGTTCACACACATGTTAATAATGTCCTTGTCTGGTTAAGGAATAAAAGTTGATATTGTATGTGTCCCAGGCTGGGCCCTGATCTGCCACTGAGTTCTGCTCTCTCCCTTAGCACTGGTCACAAGCACAGACTTAACTGGTTGTCCTTCCTTTTGACAGTCATTAAGGATGATAATTAGTTAACAGTTATATAGCACTTAGACGTCACTGTGTCATCACTGTGAGTTAGATCTGCAGACTGCTTTTTATTCATGGACTGTAAAGGCTTTGTAATAATAATTTATGTTTTAGGGTAACACGGTCACTAAGTAAAATTACCAATGAATGATGATTTCATGACAGTACCAAATGCCCACTCTAATAGATGGTATTAGGAAAACAGGAGATGAAGACAAGTTAAGGCAAAAGCAGGAGAAATGCTGAGTATTATGCTGGAGACCCCAAAGCATTAGTGATTTCCAAGCCTTAATGACTTGGGTGATCCTATTAGTATGAGTAAGAGAGCTGTAAGGATTTCTCTTCTGTATGTTTGCAACACAGCAGGTACAGGGAAAGCAGCTTCTAGTAACTACCAGGAGAAAGAAAAAATGATAAAAGCATGTTAAGAGCAAAGCCTCCTTTCAGTTTGGGATGCCTGTGAAGTACCTTGCAAAGCAGCTGTACAGGTTCTTCCAACAGAAATCCTCCCCACTACCGAAAATGAGCACAGCAGCGTAGAACAGAGGAGGAAAGACTGGTTTATGAATATATAGCTACCCATAAGAAATTAGAATGAGATTTCATTATACATTCCTATTTAAATAACTCTGCATGTAATTATTCAAATAATTATACACCTGAGATAAATATCCTATTTAAATAATAATAGCTTTTACTTACTGTGGAATTTAGATGAATGTAAACTAGTGAAACCAAGCTAAAATATTCTCCATTCTCCTTGCAGATCTACCCATCCTATCCTGTATAAAATCTGTTCTTCAGCCACACTCAGATATGGTTGGATTATAGATTATCTTGGCAAATAAGATAAAGAGACTTCCATCTCTAATTATGCATTTTAGATCAGAAGCCTGGGCCTTATCTTTTGCTGATGTGTACATTTAGCTGTTGGTCATGAACTGCAATGTGAATCTGAAAAAGTATCAGTGGTCAAATTATATATGTTAAGATGACAGAAACTGGATAAAAATATTCTGTTTTATGTCTGTAAATCTCTTTGGGTGCCCTGGTCCTGGACTGCATCATATCCCAGCTTCAGCCTGCATTTGCTCTTCTTTTAAAAAGATCACTGCCTCATTTGGAGCTAGTGTCAGTCTTCCTCCAAGGCAGACTGAAACCTGAATGACAGCAAAGCATATTAGTAGGAAACGCATCAAATACCCTGCTTGCTTTAACTTTGCATTTTCCTCACTCATGCTATCATTTAATTTCATGACCATTAAATGAATGCATTTCATTACCCAATTAATTTGAACTACAACTGTTTTTTAAGATCAGCAAGATATACCATAATGTATAAAAGCCCCTCTGCCTCCTTGCCTTTCAAGTGTTCAAATGAAGTCTTGGAAGGCAGGGACGCAAGGACTGTGAGAATGAAGACCCTAGGCCCACTGTAGGAGAGGATCAGGTTCAAGACCATCTTAAGAACCTGAACATACACAAGTCCATGGGACCTGATGAAATTCATCCACGGGTCCTGAAGGAGCTGATGAATGAAGTTGCTAAGCCACTGTCCATCATATTTGAAAAATCATGGCAGTC
>WYDI02010701.1:0-53271 GCA_009867235.2 Psittacus erithacus | reverse complement strand
CTGAGGATCTCAAATTCGACCATCTCATGATCACTGCAACCAAGGCTGCCCTGGAGCATCACATTTCCAACCAGCCCCTCCCTGTTGGTGAACGAGGTCAAGCATGGCACCTCTCCTTGTTGGCTGCTCTATTACTTACAGAAGGAAGTTGTCTTCCACACAATCGAGGAACCTCCTGGATTGCTTGTGCTGGGCTGTACCATCCCTCAAAAAGGTATTAGGGTGGTTGAAGTTCCCCATGAGAACAAGGGCCTGTGAGCATGAGGCTGTTCCTATCTGTTTGTAGAGTGCTCCATCCACAGCATCCTCTTGATCAGGTGGTCCTGATCCCCATAGTAATGTTCCCCATCGCTGTTCTGCCTTTAACCCTGGCCCACAAACTCTCTGTTGACTGCTCACGTGTCCCCAGACAGGGTTCCATACTCTCCAGCCTGTCCCTAACATAAATAGCAACTTCCTCTCCCCTTCTTCCAGGCCTGTCTTTTCTAAAGAGCCTGTAACCTTCCATTCCAACACTCCAGTCGTAGGAGCCATCCCACCATGTTTCTATGATACCAGTGATATCATATCCCTGTAGATGTTGCACACATCTCTAATTCCTCTTGTTTATTCCCCATGCTACGGGCATTTGTATAGAGGCATCTGAGCCGAGCTCCAAATGAAACCAGCTCATTGGCTGGAGCAAGTGGAATATCTCTACATTGCTCCAGGCATTTATTACAGGTGCTGGCAACTGGCTGTGAGTGTTGGGATGGAATGATGTCCCCCTCCTCCAACCCATGTAGTTTAAAGCTTTCTTGACCAGTCTGCAAGCCTCCTATCAAAACCACTCTTCCACTTTGTTGTCAAAGCCTCCAGTAGACCTGGCCTCTTAGATTGGGTCCCATGTTCTGGATACCCAAACCCCTGACTATGGCACCACTCTTCTAACCATTTATTAACCTGGCTAATCCTCCTAGTCTTTTTAAGGTCCTCCCCTTTATGCTGGCGAATTGGTGAAATTATGTCTTTCTTCTCTACCCTCCTCCTTGACAATATGCAGTGTATATTCACCCTGGATCCAAACTGTCGGCCTCTTTGTTTGCTCCTAGCTCATACATCATCAGTGATTCTACTGAAAATGTGTAACTGAAAACTGAATACAGGTTCTGCACTAGCTCTGAAGGTCTGACAAATATTGCTGGTAACAAGTTAGGGTCTTTGCCTTAAAGCTGTCTGTTCATAACCTTCCGTGGAGGTACAACACTGCAAGGTGGCATTCTGTCTGCTTAATATACATGGCTGCAATGGGTGTTATGACACATAGTTCAAAAGTGCAGCAAGTGATTTAGTCTGCCAGTTTTCCTCAGCTCTCAGTCAGACTTTCCATACAGTCTGTGGTGAGAAACAGTCCTGACACTCAAACTAAGCCAGCCAGCCATGGTGCTTAAATTAGGTACTCCATCAATCTTTTAGAGAGCTCCCAACTTATGGTGACAAATATACTTCCCGGAGATTTTATTTGTGTTTTTAAGACTCTGCCTCTTGATACATATGAATTGCAAAGGCACAACCTGCTGAACTCAGTAGAAAGGTCTACAATCCAGATTATTTGTGAAGTCTTCTAAAATCTAGTTTTAAAGCATTTTTTTGCATGTGTAATATAGAGATAAGAACTAAGAAATACTCTGCGAATTGTCATCTAATTTTAATGTTCTGGGATCAGTCCTGAAACCGTCATGCAGGCGTACTTCTAGCAGTTTTTGTTCATAGGTGGGAATTTAAGTTCACCAAAGGTCAAATGGTCCTACAGTATCAATTTAATTCATTTTTTTCTGATGCCATCTTTCCCACTGTTCTGCTTGATACAGCTGCTGCAAGCTCACATTACTTTTAATGGTACTTTGAAGTGACTTAGGAAAGAGCAGGAAAAAGGAAATTGAAATGTATATTAAAATTTAAAAGCACATGACAGTGCTTCAAGTACAAATCATACCATTAAAAGGTGTATTTTAATTTATGTAGAGAATGATGATCTCTAATCATGGAAATAAATAGTGTGGGGTTTTTAACACCATGAGACCTCTTAAAAATACAGCCACAGAGCAGGAATAACAAAATCATTCATTCATCAAATCCATTATGAACAAGCTGCTTAAATCACAGTTAACCCAGAATTAGAGTGGATGATTTTCTTTAATAATTTTGGCAGATGAATCCAGAAACGGAAGCTTTACATCCGTTCTTCTTTAGTGGTATAAGCCTGTAAAAAATCCTAATCATCTTCAGACCAGTGGGAATTTTACTGCTGAATTCAGCCAGGTCATGGTTTTACCCCGATCTTACGAAAAGAATATCAGTACTGGTGAGTCCAGGTGCTGGAACTGCCTAGGCAGCAGTGACTGGTAGAGGAATGCTGGAAACTGAGTAGTTGCATAAGCGCTCATCAAGGAGGAAAGACAGGCATAGAAACTAGCAGCTGTTACAGTTAGTAGTTACTAGCTGAGTAGGTAACATGCCTGAGATGGGATGGAGAAACAAACATATTTTCATAAGAACTGAGTCTCTTCTATTATAGGTAGAAAAATAGGAAGAATAGGTTTGTGAAAAAGAACAAACAGTTATTCACAGGGGAGAAGTAAAAGTGTGGAGAGAGAAATAGAGGATGGGACAGTAAATTCATTAGAAGTGGGGGGTGAGTGGAGAGAAGAAAAAGAGCTCCAGTGTTCCATAGAGAGTGGTTAAATGTTCTGCAGGGAACAGAGCTACAGAAGGCTGCATTTCTGTCTGTTACGTATTTACATCAGCAAGCCATCAAAGAATGTTTCATATAAAATGAGGAATGAAGATTTGATCTTTCGTTTATTAGAAAAAAAAAAGCCCCAAACTTGCAAGAAGCTCTTTATTTGGTTTATTGAAGCAAAAAAATCACAACTATTACTTTAGTAGGATCAGGCCCACAGAAATCTGTTGCTAGAAAGGGAGTACCATGAGAATCACATTCTAAATCAAGAAACTAAAATTTCCAGCTAGTAATGCAGAGTACAAAGCATTAACTAGAATTGTAAACATGATGGCATTAAAAATTCACTTTTGCAAGATGGCTGTCCAGAATGCTCTCTCAGACAGAAAATGTTTAATTGCCTTAACTTCTTATGAAGTAAATGGAACCCAAATGGTTATGTTGTAGCTGCTACTGAGCATGCCTTAGGAAAGTTTAATAATTTCAAAAGATCCAGTTTTAACAGTGGCTTTTGTGGTGCTTAGAATGAGATACCTTAGCAGAAGGTCAGTGTAGACATTTTATAGGTGTAGAATGAAACTCAAACATCTTAGTACATTGCGTATAAGCCACCTTTGACTGGCTGCTTTGTTTCCCATTAAAGCTTGGCACTGAGAATTCTGAAATTCCAGAAAGTCTGAGAATTTCGTTCAGGGCCTGGGACATTCAATGTCCAAACTTTTTAATGGTCACCTGATACTGCAAATTTTTTAGCGTTTCAACTAAGGCTTTGAGGTTTCCTGGTTCTTTAGGAAGAATGCACTCTCGTAGCTGGGAGGGCCTGAGTGATGGTGATCATGCTGACAGGCGTAAATTTCCTCCGTTTTGTTGGACACATTTTACAGTGACATCTAGTGACTAGTTTAGTTAAATGCGGGTATGTACTTCAGAATCGTTTCCATCATTCTTAGCGCTACTTTACCATCAACTGTGGTAAAAATTCCGTAATCTGAAGCCAAGGGGTTGGCAAAGGCACTGTAGTTTCTTGACCTCTGGACTCTTGGTGCCTTTTTCCTCCTTTCACTGTCCCAGCTGAATGCCTTGCAGAGCAGATGTAGGAAATTGGGGTGGAGCTGCTTCAGGTTTTTCATACTGAAGTCTCTACGTTCGCCGTTACTTGTAGTACCTGTAGTAAATGCATGTAAGCAGCAAAGGAAAATCCCTGAGCACTTGTAATAATCCTCCTGCTCACTTCTGTTTATACTAGGATGCGTGGAAGTAGGAACCTGCTCATCTGTTGTTCTAGTGAGTATGACAGAGGCAACTATTCCTAATTTTTAAACTGAAATTCAAATCTCATGAAAAGGATTAAGAGAATTAGAGTGAGTACAGGGAACAGTATTCCAACATTACTATTTGATAGACAGATGTTTCTTCTAGAAAGGCTTTTAACAGGACAAGAAGAATGGAGATAAACACACAGATAGGTTATAAGCAACTGTCTTATTCAATGAGGAGTGGACATCTCAGACTGTTCAGAGCCTGTATGCGTTAGCTGCCTAGACCCCTCTCCTCCTTACTGCATCATCTTGCCTGTTCCTCAGGTAAGTGTGGGAGAGGAATCTTGCCTTTCTAGAAGCCTAATCAATGAACTGTTCACACTCTGGAGGAGTGGAGCAGCATGTCCTTTGTAGCCTATTTTATGTTGTTTCTCATTTTACGAGGTGAAACAGTGTAAGAGATACAAGCCTGGACAGCAGCATCAGATCTGAATGTTCCTGAGTTTGAAATCCAGGCTTAAACTGAGGCATTCCTAAAATTTTAATTCATCCCAATATGAAGATGAATTTATTTTTCAGTTCAAGATTTTAGCCCATGTCTGTCCTTGTCAACTCATACTCTAGTTTGCAAACTTTAAATTTGATATTACTTCTCTCTTCTGCACTTTAACAGAGATAGGGCTGAGGGCCTAAACCCAGCAACTTTGTGTACATTTTGACTTTTCTAGAAGTAAATAAACAGTGGAGTGTTGCCCATGATCAGCCTTGGTGATCCCTGGAGCTAACTGGTTTGGCACCTTGTTATTATCTTGCCATTAACCATACGGATTTTGCTTTTTATCTTTACTGGCACCTTCATGTATTAAGGCCCAGATTCCAGCAACAAAATGCGTGCTTATGAATGCAGGCGTTTGTGTTGTTGAATTGCTTTCTGCCTCTGTGATTCTACGCCATAGGGCTATAAAATTCTTTTTTGCAAGTAAACTTGTTTGTAGTAATTGGCATTACCTTCCTACTTTGTGTTACCTGAAGCTTCAGTACTAGGCACCTGCTTGGACTATCTTCTCCTTGGACGAATGGTTTTATTAAAATCCTAACCAGAACTGGGACCAGTAATGATTTCAGAAAGACACTCCTTTTCTTCCCAATATTATAAACAGTTGTAATCTCTTACCTACCTAATAGTTATTTTATAATCTCCATTTCTTTATGCTTTAATAATTAATCTTCCTTGAGGCAGTGAAAGCAATTTGTGATTTAAGTCTATAAAGATTAGTTCCAATGGATTGAATTTGCCTAAAAATACCAGTTATCTTACTGAAGAGAGACACTATAGACTGCCACAGTCTAACTTGATAAAACCATGTGGCATTTTATCACAGTTTTCATTTCGGTGTCCTAGATTTACTCATTCTACAGTAATGATACCACAGTCTTGCAAAATGTCAGTTCTATCTCTTTGCTTGCTCCTTTTAAAAATACACATAGCATGGGTTGTTGTTTTTTTTTTCCTCTGGGTTATAGGTATTGCTGTCAAATTATAGGAACAAATATCCTGTCTCCTGTGATTTTTTTACACCTTTGGATGGAGACTGTTTATCCCTTTATTTTAAGTTTCATTGTGATTGTCCAAATTTTGGTAATTGATAGGATGTGGTAAGTGCTTCACTCCCATGAGATGCCCTACTTTTATTCTCATGAAGGACATTAACCACCTCTACTGAAAACAAAAGAAAAGCTGTATTTAATTGCTAGGCCAAATCTAAATTATCTTCTGACTCCACTGCACTATGAGTGGATAACAGTGTCACTTCTTCCCTGTTTTGCCCTCCCCTACTCATGAAATTAGGAGCCAGGGTTCTGTTTCATTATTTACACATTTGAGTCACTCTAGACAATCTTGCTAACTAGTTTTCTCAGTTTGCCAAAGTTTGCATGTCAGAGAATAAAAATGATAACTGATCTAACTTTTGGATATATTGAAATGTTAAGATGAACTGAAGCAGCTCATGATCGCTCCATTTTAAAGGAATATGGATTCTGTTCTGAAAACAGAACCATTGTCCTGGAAGTGCTTTACAATTTTGCTTTGACAATTCATGCTTTATCAGAACTAGAGTTTAAAGGTTGGATTTTCAGGTCAGGGGCAACATACAGATCTGCTCAGGCCTCCTCCTCTTAGATATCATGCACTGTGGGTAATACAGCTCACAAGGACTGGCTTACAAACTTTCAAGGCTATGGAAGCAGCACAGTTATCACAAGGGATACCGTTCAGGAGTGAGAAGTGTTAAGAAATAAAATGGTAGTAAGGACAATGGCCAAAACAAAATAAAAATGTAATTCAGAATGGTATCTCAGATGTGTGTTGAATGCAGAGAGACTTGAACTAGCCCATAGGAAATGCTAATTGCTATACATATCTGAGATCTTTCCCCTTGTTTAGAGAGATTGTGGCATCTGAAGAGAGCTGCTGCTTCACAAGTTCACAACCTGCTCCCAAGTGTAGCTTCCAGTGACTTGAATGGCTGTAATTTCCCATTTCTTTTTCACCAGAGTTTCTCAACATTAGGCTACAAATGGAGGGAAAAATCGCATCCCCAGTCTGATTTTCCACATTTAAAAAGTGGGTCACTGTGCAGTATTCCTGGGGCCAAAATGAGATCAAACAGAAATGAAAATCATTGTGGCATCTCGTGTTGAAGTGCTTGGCTGGAATGTGAAGCTTCTGTGAGCAGACTGTTCCCAGGCTTATTTGTGTTTTTATCTAAAGATTGTTTAATGTAAATTGTGTGGGCAGTATTGAGGGCTGAAACAAGAATCAAATGGAAGTTGCTTCCTTCTCTCTTGCTCTTTGCTCAGTCTGCAGGGTCAATGCTGAGACGCATAGGGCAGTCTGTCCTGAACATTTGCTGTTTACAGCACCCTGGACAGTCAACAAATTATTGCTTGAGAAAAAGGTATTTTGTGTTTCTGATTGTTGAGTAAGCTGTTCTGTATTGGAGCTTTTCATTTGGACAGGTAAAATCTCTCTTTTCTAGAGTAAAATCTCACCACTTACTTTATTTTAGGTATATTTAAGGTATATTCAGGTTCTATACGATTACATTTTTAGCCACCTAAATTTTTAACCACAATTTCAACCATCAGTAAAAATTAGATTTTTAACCACAGCAATTCAGTCCATATGCATCATGCCAAATCCATGTTTCTTTAGACAGCTATGTTTGTGAAACATAAAAGTACATAGCAAGCAAAAGAGAAGGACGTATTCACAACTCAGGTGCCATCAAAACTTTATTTACTTACCATGGACTCTTCACAGAAACCTTAAGGCATAAGACAAATTAAGATAATGTACTGTGGGCTTTGACAAATACAGAAGTTTCAAAATACTAAAGAATGCAAACTACTGATTAAAGAGTTTTTGAAATGCTGTATCAGTTTATGAATCATCTGCCAATTAGTCATAATGTACAGGCGACTTAAAAATAAGCTGAAAGATATTAATTAAAGCGGATTAAAAGAAAAATGCTACTTGTCATGCAAGAGAATGGGATGTGCTTATTGTTGAAGTGAACACTTTAATATGTATGTAAGCTTATGATGTGTGTTTCACTCATAATTGCAATGTGTAGAATTTGAAACAAGCAGAATGTGCTCCAGAATTGGCAATTTACAGGATTGAGATTCTTCTGTCTGCCACTGCTTTTTGAAGTAACCAGTCAAAAACCAGCCAGAAAAAAGCTGGACTTTCTAGATGATATTCTTTAGCTCTAGGTTTGGGAAAACAGAAGTTCTGTCTTTATTTATAGTCGTTTAGGGAGATCTGTCTATAATGGTTGGATATTTTGTTTCTATATGAATTCTTTAATATTATTGTATTTGGAAGCTTTCTGTTTTATAATAGCGAAAACTGTTGTTTTGTTTCCAGGAGTAGAAAATCCTTAATGTTGTGGGCAAGTATCCATTGATTTTGGTGGTCAAAGAGACAAAAGTTTGACCTCTTTGTTTCTGTTTTCCATTTTCTGAAGTGGGATGGTGGTATTTGGAGCATGTAGCAAATTGTCCTGGGTTTACAGTATCCCTGTAACACATGAATGAAAGGGCAACCTTCTGTTAAAGCAGCTTTCATTAAAAAATGTTAATGTTTTTATGGGAAGGAAAATCTGTTTTAGGAACCACTTGTGAGAGGGAGAAAGGAGGAAATGAGCTTGCTTGGGTACCCCTCCTTCTAACAGTGTTGCTGTAAAGTTTTCCTTCTGAGGAGAGAAAGATTCCTGTTTGCTTTCCATTCATATACTTTAAAATGATTGGAAGAGTAAATTAGCCCTACTAAGAAAATCTGATACTTATTATGCCTGTATTTCAGTGCACCAGAATCCGACTCTGTCTTGGGTGGGTACATTAGATAACAAGAGGAGAAGCTGTGATTTTCTACACAGTGTATGGCACTTTTGGACATATTTTTTTCAGCTGAAACATTGAAACCAGTACACACAGATAAGTGGCGGCCGATCAAGCCTTACAGCTTCAGTATGGTTGTGACTGTGGCATTAGAAAAATGGAAAAACCAATGAAGAAGGATGCCCTGGCTTCTCCTGACTAGTCTGCACTGGAGTGTGGCAGAGCTAGAGTGTGTGGAGAGTTGGGTAGCAAACATGATTCAGAAATTGAAGCTAGTTTGACTGAGACTATTAGTAACGCATTGCCGCAGACATGGCTGGCTTAAAAAATGCTTGTTTATTTCCCACTTACAATAGTATTAGAACAAAACAGTGCATGGGTGTGAAAGCTAATGGAGGAGAACCATTTCTTTGCTAAACCAGATTAGCCGGCAGCTAGGGGAGGCATGTTTGCAGACAGGGCTGGAAGATATTGCAGAGTGGATGAAGGGTGGGCTGCCAGGCCAGGGGTGCTTCTTTCACTGCCATGTGACTTACTTTACATGCAATACTGGGAAGTGCTGGATGTGGTAGAAGGTTTTATTGTTGATAAAATCTGAGAGGAAAAAAAGCAGTTGTATTATGTAGAAATGCATGTCAGAAGTTTATCACTCCTTGCATTGCATGTCCATCTCATCCGTTTCTATTCCAACATGCATATGTTCTGGGTATCTAAACACCTCATCTACCACAAAAGGAACATTTGCCAGTAAAGGAATCAGAGTGCTGAGAAACTGAAGGAATTGTACAAGGTCAGACAAGAACCTGAGATTAAAAAGCTAGTTGAGCCTAAATTCCTTGTGTTCTAACTGGTACCCTGTGCTACCTCTGTAGAAGAAAAGTATCCTGTAGGTATCTCCCTCAATAGCTTCTGGAGAAGGTGCACCCAGAAGATTAGCACCTCTGTAACTGGTGCTGATTCAAATCAGAGAATTCATTTCCTCAAATCAAGCATTCGCTGCAGAGTGTGAGTTGCTGGCCGTATACTGATTTGCACTGAAGGATCACTGTTTTCTGGGCGGCTGCAGCTTTTACCTGCAACAGTCTATAGAGACAATAGAATACCTACAGATTTTTCCATTTGTCTTTATCTATGATAATAATGGGCTGAGAAGTGCTGTGAATCAAAAGATTAGCTATGATCACACAGCTGTCACAGTGAACTGTTCTTCATTCTGCAGCACTGGCATTGCTTTGCATTGGAAGAATGTGTTGTGATGTGCAGGGACAGGTAGAGCAAGTTGTTGCTTCAGAGTAAATGTATGCTAGGAAGGTTGCATATGCATCATTTGGACATGTTTCCTGGATTGCCAAAGATGGCAACAAACAAGTGATGAAGGAAAGCTTTCCTAAAACATTCATGGCAACTTGGAGAATTCCTGTGCTGTAATGTTCTTATAATTGCTGTGACCTAGAGCTGGTGGAGCATTCATCTGGTTGTAACATTTTGTCACTGAAAAATGTTGATTTCAATAGTCAAGGTATATCTCTGCTTATAAACTTGTCTGTGAAATTCTTTTGACGTTACTCATTTTGGTAAAATTGGAAACATGCAAAAACTAAGTTATTCAGCCATTTGACTACAGATAATTTCTGTGGAATATTTGGAATTCTGAAAGTACTTGTCTCAACAAAACTAAAAGAAAACATTTAGCTCAGAATTCTGAAATTTTTGCTTGTGTGTGATGAAATTATATCCTGCTGTGTGAGTTGCAGTTTCTCCACAGATGTTAAGTTCTGCACTGAGAGCCTCCCCTGAGATGATAATCACTCTGTCAACTCTCTAATAAGAAAATGATCATGGAGAATATCAGATTTTTCCTGTCCTACTCCAAGCATTGGTTGTGTGTAATGTTGATGTGTTGACAGGCTCCTCAGAGTTAGATGAAAGTTTTTGGATATCAGGTTTGTTTTGCAACAAGAAAGTCCATTTTACCTCCTCTCACAGGACTCACTGCCTATCTGGCTTCAGAGTAGGAGGATGTATATGACTCAAAATTCTGCACTGTTCGGGTTGTCCTGACATTTCCTCCCTCCAATCATGAAAAACCTTCTGCTTTGACACCAAGCTTTGATCTAGCTTCTCTGTATTCCAAACATACATCATTAGTCTGCATTTCCTATATTTAAAATCTGTTGCATAGCACTAGGGTATGCTGGCATGATTATGCAAAAGGTGCAGTGTTTGGTAGCTCTGTCACAAATAATAGCAGCATGATGATATGGCATATTACTGTGTCTGCAGTATTAGTCAAGAAGTGGTCTCAGATCAAAACCTGTAATTTCTTTAAATGCCTTTCAGTTGCTTCTGCATCTATGAGCCACTGTTCTCTTCCAGTTCAAAGAAAAGCTGGTTGCTTTTAACCATTTGTACTAAAGCAGAAGAGGAGAACACGTTATACAAAGTCACTTGCTTGTAGCTATTAAAAATGGACAATTTTTGGATGGAGGCAGGTGGTTTACAGCCATCTCACCAGTACAAGCATTCTCATTTAGTGCTCAGTACCTCTGTGCTTTCTAGAGTTTCTAACTATATTATCTGGAAAGCTGGAGCCCTTCTGAGTGCTAGCACTGCTGCAAGTGTTGTCTGTTGTGTTAGTCATGCCCTTCTTGCTGTCACTTTATGCCTCTCACCAACTGATTGTCTTCCTCTGTATAGTTCAGCTGTGAGGGCAAACAGACGTTTGCGGGTGCCTTTCCCAGTGAAATGTCAATCTAATTCCACTTAATTGCTGTAGCAATTCAATATAAATGTTACGAAGCCACATCAATGCCTAAACAGCTTTCTTTCCCCTCAGATGCTTTGCTGCTTTTGAAAAGTACTTCCTTGCTCGCAGGAGACTTCATCCAAGGTTAAGGAGTTTTTGGAGAAGCTTGAAGTCATTTGCTGTCTAGCTTGAAAGAAGCACGTGTAAGAGCAGTGCCTCCTGTTCACTTGTGGACTGGGCTAGGCTTTATTAAAACTATGTTCCTTAGATTTGAATGTTTAATTCTTAGCGGGATCAACACTGGTCACTCCTCATTTAAAATAATGTGAGTCATCATTTAGCCTCTGAATGATGATTTTACGGTTTCTTTAGTTATTCTGAAACCTTTTCTCATCATATCTTGTTTACTTCTAGCTAAATGAAGTGTAAGAGTCTCAGTACTCCAGAGAGAAAATAGCTGGCCTAGGTTTCTTATCTAGAGAATAGGTTCTAAGATAGGTCTCTGTGCAATAACTCCACAGCAGAAAAACCTTGCTAGATGACACCATGCAGGTGGTTTTGCATTAAAAAAACAAAACAAAACAAAACAACAACAACAAACAAAAAACAACGCATTTTGTTGCAAATCAGGCTGAAGTTCCCTGCCTTAACTGCAAACCCTTTAATTACACATAGTTATAAGGCTCCCTTCCTTCCTTAGGCTCACCAACCTGTCACAAGAAAACCCTGTTGGCTCAGCAGAAGGGACTACTTCCAGTACAGAAATGTTGCAAAAACAGGAGAACTTTTTTGGCTGACTGACATCCATAGAAGAACTTAAAAGATAACTCTATTGGACTTAACTTTCATCTAAGATCTTTTCTCCAAGAAGCCATAAAGTAAAAATGAGCTATGTATGGTCAGACAGATTATAGAGACAAGTGCATGTTTTTGCAAGCCATATGAAAGGACCAGAGCTGTCTAAGACATCATGACAAAGATTGTTTCTGTGTGCTCTAGTGAGGGTGTGTACACCTCTTAAAGGCTGTACTCTTCCAGTATGTAGAGAGCTGAGATACAGCAAGTGGCAGTATGGGCAAAGTAAGTAAAAACCAGATCAATTAAGCCCAGAGGTCTTTCTACTTAATTTTCTGCTACCACATGGAATTGCATGATTAAAGGCTGGTGATGAATGCTGTTCCTTACAGTGAATTACTGGGATCCTCTCAGCATGATCTGGCTAAGCTCTAGTTATTCCTTTCAGATGAGGTTTCAGAAATTACCTAATATTTGACAAATCTGACATTTGAAGCAATCACCACTTCTTCTGGCAGGGGAATCAGCATGCAACTTCAGACTTTGCAGTTGGCTTCTCTGAATCTCTTGAAATTCACAGAACACTAACATGTGGAAGCTCATGTCCTCTTGAATGTGTCTCTGCTCTTAGCAGCTGTCTTGTACTTCTCTTCCAGCACTTCTGTATCTGTTTCTTTTTTTATGTAAAGGATTTTCACAACAAGTAAGAAGGGCACAAAATTTATGTGGCAGCAGTGATAGCTACAGTCCTAAAATGAGCAATACACTTCATAGTGAAACATGACCAGCTGCCCCAGCCATATAAGATTGGTGATTCTTCATAAGCTTGTTTTGACGAATTTTGAAGATGTCTCTGACAAAGTGCCAAAAATGAACAGACACTTTACTACAAGAGGACTCTCTTCATCTTTTTGTTTCTTGGTTATAAAGCCACCTGAACTCAGACCAAGGTGGCTGTTTTCACCTCTAACTGGAAACCTCAGCTGAGCCATTTAGTTGAGGTTGATTGTTGCCTTCTTGGGTAGTGATATGACGCCATCTTTCAGGTTGATTGGCCACTTGCTGCACAGCAGAAGCACCTGTAAATAATAGGTCTAGATAAAAAACTTACCTAACGCTGCAAGTGCTATTATGTCTTCTGCAGAGAGCTCTTCTTTTGTTCTGGCATTGCTGTTTTGACACAAACCTTTTCTTTTGACAGAAAATGTCTTTTAAAAATCTTTCCAGAGAGTATTCACTTTGTTCCAGATCCATTTTTCCCCAGTGAGATGCATGGGAAAGAACCTCTTATTTTAACTCATTCTTGTTTCTGTAAAATGGATTTGGAAAACTTTAAACTCCTTGTTTGTCCCTTTTCTTTTATGCACCTGAACAGCATTGGATTTTTCTTGAACATAGCATGTTATAACATGTCTGGGATAATGTATAAATATGTAATATGTATTAGTAATATGTCTGGGGCCCCTAACATAGGAAGGACATGGACCTGCTGGAGTGAGTCCAGAAGAGGCCATGAAGATGATCAAAGGACTGGAGTACCTCTCCTGTGAAGACAGGCTGAGAGAGCTGGGCTTGTTCAGCCTGGAGGAGAGAAGGCTCTGGGGAGAGCTTAGAGCAGCCTTTCGGTAACAAAATGGACCGACAAGAAAGCTGCAAGAGGGACTTTTGAAAAAGGCCAGGCAGTGATAGGAGACTACAAGGGCGAATGGCTTTAAACCAGAAAAGGGTAGATTTAAATTGGCTATCAGGAAGAAATTCTTCCCTGTGAGGGTGCTGAGGCACTGGAGTAGGTTGTCCAAAGGAGTTATGGCTGCCACATCCCTGGAAGTGTTCAAGGTCAGGTTGGATGGGGCTTTGAGCAATGTGGTCTAGTGGAAGGTGGCTGGGAGTTTGGAACTTGATAAACTTTAAGGTCCTTCCCAACCCAAACCATTCTATGATTCCATGATTCTATGGTGGGTTGGCTGGTTTTTTTTTGGTTTGTTGGGGTTTTTTTCCCCCTGTTTTGAATGTTGCAGAGTGCTTTGTTTCAGCCCTGCTCTGTGCCTTGCCTTAGTAAAAGTGCCATTAAGAGCCTACTGCTGCTTTTTGGCCTAGTGGGTCAGTCTACAAAAAGTTACTCAACAGATTACTATAACATCAAAGATGCCTTAGATAAGGGTGTCAGCCATGGCACTTTCAGGTTTGTGGAACACTGGAGTACATCTGCCAAGTGGCAGGAGTGCAAGGCCACATTGATCAGAGCTGTGGTCTGGTGTTACTTTCTGCATACCCACCTAGTCTGTCTGGGGTTCCAGGAAGAGGGAGTAGATTTGTCTTCCACCAAACTCCCAGCTATTGTATGCAGGAGATTTATTTTTTTTTCCTCAGACAAACTACGGGAATTGCAGTTTTGTGGGAATCTGGCCTAGAGAGGAGGGAGAGAGGCTGAAGGGTACCAGTCCTGGAGAGCAGGATACCAATCCTGGCACTGCTGGGGCAGCTCCCTGTGATGGTCACCTAATCTGACACAACATAGTTAGGGATGATCTAGAAAAAAAAAAGGAAAAAAAAGGCAGATTTGGAGCAGTTTTATTTTAGTAAAATAAAAATCTCTTAGAAACAAGAAAAGTAGTCCAGTAGAAAATTCTCAGTGTTTTGCTGGCATTATTAATTTGCCACCTTTTATTGCTTTCAATTATTTTAACCCTTTCACTACCAAACTCACTGTAGTAGACTATTACATTTCTTTCTTATTCTTTCATCATTTAGAATAATCCTTTACATCTTTGTTTTGGTTTATACACCTAAAGATAACAGAAGAGGAAATCAAAAGTCCTTTCCCTTGCACTGGCATTGTTGGAGCTGCTGTTTGCTTACGTGGGGTTCATAAAGAGGTACATCAGTCAGCCAGGGGGGTATTCGCTGCATTATTCCACCAAGTAGCTTCCTGAGTCGCTTCTCGGAAAAGTGCTGCTATTTCTCATGCTATAACAAAAGACAGCAGAATGAAAAGCTAGAAAAGCAAAGTGTGATTAGTTTTAAAGGAGAGCACAAACAATAAATGAAAATGACTGGTTGGGAACAGGAGAAGCATGAAGGACGAATTTATACTCTTCTAGCTCCCTTCTAAATGAAAAATGGGCACAAAATCCCCTGTGTGCAGATTTGCATGCATGAAAAAAGAGGCTGACTGGGTGAGAAATAGCCTATAGTGCCAATCCTTCACTTGTTAAATAATCTAGACAAAAGCTAAAGAGATATTCATTGTTGGCATTGTCGGTTTTGGTGCCAGTCTCCCAGCTGGATTAGGCCCCGCGTCTTCTCGGCTGTGAAGTGCACCGTGCCCCCTCCCCACTCTGCTCACGGTCACACCGTTGGAGGGGCACGACAGGCCCAGATTGAGGCCGTTGTGTCTCAGCCGTGACCGGGCAACCCTGCCTCAAGCACGGGGCCCGGGCCGTGACGGCCGCTGCCCGCCAGATGGCAGCAAAGGGCTAGGACAGCCGCCGGCCCTGCGCCTGCTGAGGGAGTAGCGTAGAGGCCCGAGGCGGCCCGTAGGGGCCCGTGAGGGGCCGGAGCCGGGGGGCGACGGCGGGCCGCCGTTGTGACGGAAACGCCCTTCTGACATCTTGGGAAGTCCGGACGGCTTGTATGGACGTGCCGGAGGCTGATGTGCCTCAGGTGGGCTCTGTCGGATACTGCGGGAGTGTGACACTGAATAATTCAAGTGGCATCAATAACTGTACTGTTATTTTTTTTTTTATAAAAAAAAAACATCCTTCAAACACATTTTGATATTCTACCGATCAGGAGTTAGTAAATTGCATTTCTGGGGTGACCCTTGCTTCGTACTTCTATACCCACTGTACATGAGCTCTCTGCAATTCCCCAGCATTCTTCCTCACATTGTGAGAAATTATGTAAAGTCTTTAAAGTGCTTACTTCATGTTTCTCTGCCTAGTAATTCCTAATGAAGTGTATGAATTCATATTGCATATTGAGATAACATTAATGTTTGTAGCCTCATGCAGGAAAAAGTAGAATGGTAAATACTCAGCCTTTGCTGGTAACTTGGTTGATTGTAAAGGGAAGGTCAAAATTCATGTGCTTGACAATGAATTTCTAGCAACTGCCAGCTGCTTCCCAAGACCTCATGTCACACTACTTACATATGATTTTTATACTTCTAAGTTAAAGAATTTATGAGAGTTCTGAATCTCCCGCAGTTAACCATGGGTGAAAGTGTGCTGTCTCACAGCCCTTTAATCCTTATATATCAGTCCATGCTTTTCAAAAGATGTATAGATAGCTATGTATTAGCCTAAATATGATGAGAGCATTTTTGGAGGCTGGTCTGAAAATAAGAAATTATTTGTTTTAAGAGGTTTTCTAACGTACACCTCAATCATACTTTATAGATGGTTTTAAAATATATTTTTGTTTTTCCTTTTCCTCCTTACAAGGAAAGGAATAATGGCACTATGTAGATAGTAATCAAAACTGATGAAACTATTTTCAGAAATTGCTTAGGTGTCTGGAAAGCTCTTGTTAGAAGACAAGGATGATGAATAACCACTGTCCTGCATATCTGCTTTTGTGCCATAGCACTTTTCATTCACAGATCTCAAAATCCTTTCTTTTCAGCAACTCAGGCACTTTCACAATCCATCTCTTTTATAGACAGTGGTGTCAAATGATTGACGTGTTACTAACTGGCAGAGCTAATAGGAAATCCTCCTCATAAAGTTTAGGAAGACAGATCTATGTCTTTTGAAATGAAATGCATCTTACCGTTGTTCTTAATGGGATATTTCTTCTTTGAAAATGTTCACTTATATAAAGCAATTTATTTTCAATAAACAGAGGGAGGAGTTAGCTGCTTGCTCGTTGACGCAGTTAGAAACCTTTATTGGAGGTCACTGAACTAGGTTGTTCCTAAGGCACACTATGCCTTAGTAGTGGCATAGGGTGTTTTTTCAGCCTGAAGTATTGTATGACAAACTCTGGGCCAGAAAAATGACCTTGGGATGCGTGTGAACCAAGTGAGTGGATCAGTCTTCACTATGGTGTTTGCTTGTTTGTTTTCAAAAGAGTGTTCCCCAGCTGTGGATGTCCAGACCAGTGCTCTTTTATATTGTATTGTATTGTAACATGTCTCGAAGTATTTTAGTGAAGTGATACATGGCAATGTTATATCAGATATGCCTATAAAATACATATGAGTTGGATTGGGTTAGCACACCTACATTGCCCAGGCAGCCTCTGTACGGAGTTACTGGGCAGACACCTGGAGCTGTGTGGCTGTGGGAGCAGGATCCTGATGCTCTCAGCTGTGCTCATCAGCCTGAGCAGGAACTAGCTGCAGATCTGCATGTCTCAGCACGAGTTTGTTTAGGATTAGCTCAGAGCTGACTTGTGAAAGGCAGATATTCTGCTTACCGTAACTAGAGTGATGAGGAAGAATCTAGCAGAGTCTTGGGCCTTACAATGAATTATTCTTCTCTTCCTGCTTGCCCAGTTATCTTTGTGTATGGGTCAGTACCTCGCAGCGTGGCAAACAGATGTGTGTCTCTAAACAGAAAGTTGTTTAGAAAGCTCCTCTGTGATTACTGCAGGTGAAAGCAGGCACCTGGGATAAATATAGAGCAGCTGATGTGCTCCCCTTGTCCAGGTACACCTGCCCTCCCTGCAGAACTTGTTTACCATGGGGAACATGTCCGAAGTTGCTTTGATACTGAGATTTTGCCCTAAATTAGGGCAAAACCCCAATATGATCATCTTTATGTGAGCAACAGGAACAGAACTGTAGTCTTTTCTTTCCTTGTCTAGCTTCTATATCTCTTCTACTTCAGTAGCATGCTCAAGCACAATCTCATTTGCATTTTATGCATATTTTTTCAGTATTTTTTGTTTAAGAGCTTTGCTCATCAATATTTTAATTCAAACAGAGAGTTACTACTTCAGCTGATCATTCTATTGATCTTCTCCAAAAGATATTTTACCAGTGAAAATTGATTGAATTTAACTGAAATGGCAGAAGATTTGGAAACAAGATGTAATGAGGGCTCAGCCTTTTTTCTCCCCCTTATGTTTTATTTGCTAAAATCCTAATATCTTGAGTATAAGTGAAACAAAGCAAGATGGATAGGAAAAGGCACTATCATGTTGTAGAATTGGGTTGAATTTCCTTCATATAGCATATGTGGGCCATCTTGGCATCCTGCTGTGTACATTTAGAGGATGGAGTACTCAAGCTGAGCTTTTTCCCCTTCACATTGATCCAGTAGGATTCAACTTAACCTGTTTCTTGGCCAAAAGCTCATTACTATGTTAAGTGAGTTAGCTGATAAAAGCAGTTCTTCTGCTGAACATGCTGGTCCTATGAAGCTATAAGTGATTTTAAATCTTCTGGTTTAGTCAGAAAAATAAGGATTCATGTATCACTTCTGCAGGATCGTGTGTTTCCTGGGGTTCACACAAATCAAGTTACAAATGAAAGTGTAAGGGCAAGTCTGACCTTCACTTCCCTACTGAATCAGTCATGATACCTGTTTTTGTCAGGAGAGGATAAGAGAAACAAAACCAAATACTGTTCCAAGACTCTAGCGAAAAGGGGGAATCTTAGTAGCAGGAGCGCTGTGAGGCGTCAACACAGAATTAATCAGGAACAAGCGGACAATTGAATTGCCCTCAAAACAGATGTGGCCCAGCTTATGCCTAGCTCTGGCCACATCTGTCATTTGTTGTGTTTGGCCTCAGGGCAGCTCTCAGGAATGGATGGTCAGAACATTCAGGGACCTGTATGCCTGGGCACATCTGACATTGTAGTAAGCATCTGGCACATCCAGTTAGACTCCAGCGCAGCTAGGCTTATCTGGCAGCTCTATATGCAGGCGGTTGGCTCTGAGGGCAGGCATGCCTACAGCTGTTCAGCAGTCTGCCTTGTGCAGTCCATCTCAGTTCTGTTCCTGTTGTACTTCCAGAGCTATATGCATCCCATCTTTGGGACTGCCTGTGAGCTGAGTAACTTGAAAGCAATGGGAAGTCAACACTTTGTCTAAGCATAAAAGGTCATGTAACTGACTTTTAAAGAGCTTCCCAGTGTTTAGAATCGTAGAACAGTTAGGGCTGGAAAGGACCTTAAGATCATCTTGTTCCACAACCCCCTCTCGTAAGAATCAAATAATGCCTGATGATACATAAGTTTTCACAGGGTTTTGAGGTAGATATCACACTGCTCAGAGACAGACTGTTCTGATTACTTTTGTAGGGAGTAATATACATTTTAGCTACCCTTCCACCAAGTGGAAAACATTCAGTGGAAAACTGCACAGATGAGTGACAAACTTGTGCTACTGAAAATTTGTAAGTACTTGACAGGTATTCTGTAAAGAACAATGGTAATATACAATAATATACAGTCTTGCGGTTTCGTGTGATGGTTGCTAAAAATGAAACCTGACTATTCAATTAAAATTATATTAAATGGTTCTCTCAGGCAAATGCTTGTCCTAAGCAAAATTGCAGCTAGGGGTCTCTGTGTACATGTTGGAGGCAGCAAAATGGCAGGCTAAAATGCATATCAGAGTTCATGTCACTCTCAGAAGTTGTCTATTGGGAGGATTTTCTGATTCTAGGTAGGTAAAATACAGGCTTCCTGTTTCTGTAGCATGTACACTTAGGCTTACTCCTCCTCACACCTTTCCTTTGTGAAGACATCCAGCACAGAAATGATTGACTCAGGCATGGCTTTCATTGCCTTCTCTGGGATTTAAGGTGTTCCTTCATTTGTAGCCTGGCAAGGAAGGACTGGGTATGGCTGTATAATCAAGTTTGTTGTATGGCTGCCAACAACAGCTACTAGCCTCTGTTGCTACTTTGCCTAGGAGTGTTTTACCAGAAAACGTCATTTAATGAAAGACAAAGAGCTCAGTTTTTAGCCCTCTGCTAGTGGTGTAAGCTCGCTCTTTTTTCAGATCTTCATATCTTTTCTGCTGCAGAGCACTTGTGGGTGTTACAATGACAGCGTATCTGGTTTTGGCTAGAGGTAGTGACACTTCCTCTCAGAAAAGGAATTGTCTTAATAAAAAAAGTTTGGCTGATTGCAGGGCAGCATTACTAATTTGTGCCTTTTCAGCAATGAAATGTAGTGTGAAAGAAAGTTACGTGCTTGTGAGAAGAGTGAGGAACCAACGCTGAAGTCATTCGCATGTATCCATGGCACAGCCAGAAACGGAGTATCAGTTGTCTAAGCATAATACAGAGGTCAGTGGGGGTTTAAGAGAAGTGGTCTTCCCTGTTAATGTCTTTTTCATATTAGCGCCTGTGTTTTCCAGACTGAAATTAAAATTAATTGTTGAAAAGTGCCTGCAGTAAAGATTGTGATAAGCACCTGAGAGTGAACTGAGAAGCCATGTAAATCTCCTGGGTTGGTTCAGTCCCCAGTGGCTGAGATTCTTTAGATCAAAGGAATGGAAAAGAATATAGAAGTAGAAACATGACAGCTTCCCAAATGTAACTGCTCCAGATTTCTTTTTTTGCAGGGGAGCTGACTCATAATGGAGGGAATATGTTTTTCCCTTTCATTCTTTCGGTAGTTTCAGATCTGAAGATTGTTAGTTTTCTTTGAAGAGTTTACTTTTTAGCTTCATGAGGAGCTGCAGATGGCTTGTGGAATCAGGATGACTATATATCATTCATTATGACACTGTTTGCTGGCTAAAAGTGTCTTTTAAAAATGAATTGGGTGATTAATACACATTCCTATTAACATTATTAATTCTCAGCCTACTTTGTACATGGAACTGACCTGGAAGGAACTTGCTCAAAAAAGCATCAAAAATTTCCTAGCAGCATAAAGTGCAGTAACAGCTTTCTCTCTGCTGTGTACAATCAGTGCAAAGGGGCTGTAAAACTTAGCAGAACTGTGTATTTCTAATTCTAAAATTAACAGTGTAGGTTTTACTGAACAAGGTATGTGAGGAATAAACTTTTTGTGTCATATGTGATCCAGCTTGTGATAACTACAGGAGAAGTTATCCCTTTTACTGATACAGAATGCATGTGGGAAACTGCTGAAACAATAAGAGGAGGCATGCCTGTCATAACTGACCAAGTCTTGCAAAGTGCTTGGTACTTTCCTTTCTCACAGAAGTCCACAGGATTTGAAGGCGCGCTGCACTTTGCGGTAGGCACTTAGCACATCTAATCAAATCCATTTTTAATGTGACTTTCACTTTGAAGCACCATACTGTATATGAAAACCAGATACAGAAGTGTGATGTAGTTGCTAATGTTTCTAAATGCAGTGAGGTCAGAAAGTACAAAGTTTTACAGCAACTACCTCCTTTGATTCTAGATTGATAGCTATAGAAGTTAGCAAGATAGGCAAAGTTGTTTCACAGTTTTCAGCATGTTAATGTTTGAAATATTGACATTTCCAGTTTTGAATACCAGGATGTCTTCCCCTTTAGCAGAGAGTATTCTTGACCCTTCTTGCACTGATTTAAAAATGCTTTTGTTCTTGACTTTGCTGGGGCAGTTTTGAACCTTGCCCTTGATTTTTCTGAAAGATGAAATCAAGGGATGTGTATTTATAGGAGAATATTGTACATTTGAACCTCTCCTGTTCGCACACCAGAGTACCTTTGTAACTGTATTTCATCTGTACTCAAAGTCAGTTCTCTCTGTCTCCATAGTTGGGATTGTCAGTTACAAGTGCTCTGGGTATCCTTGCTCATTTCCCCCTGCCTTTGGAAGGTATAGAGCCAAAGATGGACTTGTTACTGTGATTCGTTCTTGCTGTTTGCTGTGTAAGAGATGCAAAGGTTGCACATGTATGGAGAGATACGCTAGGGGTTTGTAGTTCTTTGATGTCTAGCTGGCATGGCTTTGTCCTGCAGAGCTCCCTGCCCAAATACAGGTTTATTTCCCAGTCTACTGCTTCATGATGCTTTGAAGAAAAAGGAAGAGGGAAGCTTAGTAATTATGGAACCTCTCATCCTTACTTGGTCGCTCGTAACTCTTTGAACAAGCTGCTTCTTCCAGCCTTCTTTATTGGCTGAAAAAAAAAATAAATTGGGGCTTACCCTGCATTAACTACAGTGATCGTGGTCATTCCTTGATTTGCAAGTTGGTTCCACAGAAACAAAGAGGGCACATTTTCCTTTTCCACATCAAAGCACACTAAGCTTCTTGTCTGTGCCTCATCAAAGGGGTGATTTCAGCGCATGAATTCCTCAGAAAATGACACGAACTAGGAAACAAAATTGAAATGAAACATTAATTTAAAAGAACACAAGCATCCTAATTGGAGATTTACTTTCACAGTTTTTCCCATGCCTGAAAAATGATGGCTGGGAGCCTAATCAGGCTTTTGGCAGGCACTGTCTCTGAATCGTTCATAATAACTCTTAAATCCATTCACTGCAATTTTAAAATGAATTTAGAAGCTATCATCTGTGTAGGTAATCTAAGGGACCACATCTTTATACTTTGGTTAAGAAAGACATATTCATTAAAACTGCTAAAACCAACACAGAAGGTGTGTCAAGGTTATTGTGATATTCTTGTTCTGAAATTACTGCAGTAGTCTGTACAGCACGTACATAAATCATATCTGGGCCAGCCAAGTTCCACTGATTCAGCTACCAGGGATGAAGTGGCATAAGGTATCAGTGCTTTCTGTGAGAAACCAAATATAATGTGTCTCCAAACCATGCTCATCTCGCACACAAAACCATTGCAAAAGTGAACAACCCAAGTTCTTATCCCCCGGGCTTCATGGTGGGTATAAAGACCGTTCCTTGCAGATGAGGAGCATGAGCTGTCACAGTACAGCCAGCAAAGAGAACCTGCCTCTATGTCCTTTATAAAGAAAAGAATTATCTCATTAATATCAACAAAAAATACCCAGCTGCATTTGTTGGGTTCAGTTCAACAATGTATTGTAAATGTTTGCATATATTGCAGTTTACATGTGTGAAGACATCCAGTACTAATTCTTTCAGAATATCCTGATGATGGATTTTGAGGATTTATGGGCAAGAGATTAGAAAAACCACATGTTGAGAGTGACAAGGAGAGAGACATGCAAACACAGCGACTGGGATGGAGGAGCTTTTATTAATAAAAAGAGATGTCCATACAGTGCTGAAGGCTAGCAAGAGATGCACTCCCATGGAGTGGGTGTGAGTTTCCCATGGAATTAAATTAAGTTCCATTTAATCCTGTTTATTATTTAATTAAAAGGCAGGGTAGTGGGAGACCTGCATCTCTTGTGTTGGAGCCCTTCATTTTTTAGTGCTCAGCTTTGTGCCTTGTGATATGAGGTGGAAAGCAGAGACCTGGATTTCAGGACACAGTGACACTACTGTATGTTTATTGAAAGGATGTGTATTATTGCCTTATGTTGTTTCATGACTAATGCTCAGGAGATGAAAATAAGGAAGGCAGAGAAAGGACTTTTCAGTAAGGGGGGCAGATAATGTAATCAGAATGGTATTTGCCCTGGGGGCTGCTTTCAAATATCTCTGCTCTCATTTTCCTTTCCTAGGCTTAGGCTGTGCCTTGATCCAGATTTACTGCCAGCACTAGATCTGAAATGATGGCTGCAGCAAGGCCTAAATGAAGCTCTTAATGATAAACACATTAGAGAAAAAAAAAGGAAACTGGTTATTTGGGCTCTGCAAGTGCCGCGATTGAGAGACGGGACTCTGCTTGATGCAGTGTGTCATTTTATTGTAGTTACACTGGGTCATTTATATAAGATCAGTGCTGCCTCTAGCTTAAATGCCCCTAGTTACAAGCTGCTTATTGGTGTAAAGCTTTCAGGCTGCCATTGTTCTTGCATTGTTACTTTAGTTTCTTAGCTCAGGACTAGCTCCCTATCTCAAGGTTTCCTCCTCATTCCTGAGGGCTCTGTTCCTTGTTCTTGCTTTTGCTGACTTCCCAGCTTCAGCAGTTTTACTTTTCTAGGGCGTCCTTAGCTCACCCTAACCTTTGGCCTACTACGGCCTGCTGCTTATTGCTAACCATTGTCAAGCCCTGCCACTGCTTGCAAACTATTGTCAACACTATTGCTAAGTCCTGCCACTGCTCACAAACTTTAACTACCCACATGCAAGAGAAACAGGAGAACTTGTCCTAGGCCTCTTAAGATTGACAATAGGTGATGGATGGCATGTGGCATGATAATGATATTTTACATAAGCATTGAAAGTCAGGATGATTATTCTGAGACTTCATTTTTATATTTTTGAATCTCTGAATTTTCTTACAGAAAATGTTGCAGAATGTCAGTGTTCTTTGCTTGGGTTTCTGATTAAATTTGGTATCTGCAGCTTCATTTGAAGCAACTAAGAAGTCTGCTATGAACTTTCCACTGCTACTACAGGTACTTTAGCAAGATAATCTTTGCATTAATTTTTCAGGTGTCTGAGCTTAGAAAGTTAGCAAAAGGACTGACTACCTTCTAGTTTAGTTCCTCGGTATGCAGGGCAGCCTGTTATACTTTAGTGTGTGCACTGTGTGTGCATGACAGTTGTAGATAGATCAATCTATCTACAGTGCAAGTCTGGCAGAATGGAGTTCTTCTTTCTGACTGGTGGTTTTAGGTACAAGCAGAATGCAAAGATTAGTAACAGTCTGCTACAATAGACAATGTGATATGTATCCGGACAGTCAGGTTCGGTGATCCGTAATGCTCCCTTCAATCACAGCACAATGATGCAATCTTGGTGCTTTCTCAGCACCTGATTTAGGGGCCTGCCTAAAAGCAAGCTATTCCAAAGACTGAGTCAGGCTAGACTGAGACAACTCAACAGTAGGACAATGTGGTGGAAGGGACATATTTTTCCAGAAGAAATCTCCTTGGTTAATGAGGTTATCAGCTTTGGAGGTACTTTCTGTTTGGGAGTGATGGGAGGGTGCAGACTCCTAAGGTAGAGATGGGTGCAGGGGCAAGTAGAATAATTGATTTGAATGTTGTTTGTCTTGGAATTTGCTGTTCTTTTGATGCAGACCATGGGATAGCTGCCTATTTTTTGTTTGATCTCAGTATTGAAGATATTCTGGGGGATCACTTTTAGTGTGATGCATCTCTCTGCTTCCTTTACTGTGCTAGCTTTTCTGTTTCCAGACACCGGGAAGTCATGACTAGTCAGCAAAGCTGAGGCTACCTTACAGGCTGTCTCTCCCTTTATTTACCCTCTTGAAAGAACATCTGGGACTCTTCTTCCAACAGTGCTTTGATTTTTAGCTCAGGAGGAATGGGAGCAGGATGTTTCTGTGAATCAGTCCTAACCCCTGTTGGTCTGACAAAGCAAAACCCAAGTTTTTTGACCTTGTTGGCAAGTCTTTTCTGTTTATTCATGAATTTTACTGTGGTCAGGACATGGAAAAGATTTTGGCTTTACATGTTTGCACTGGAAAATGCGTCTGCTTTTGCTGATTCAAATGGAGAAAAGGTTTTTGTTCTCCTCCATGTACTGCAAGTGGAAGAGGAAACTGCCAGTATTTCCATTGCTATTTCTCCATTGCCATGGGAACAGATTTGAAGTGCTGCATCCATTAAGTCACTTAATGGAAAAATGGCAGAGTTTATCCATTCAAACTGCACTTTTTCAACTGCGCTCTCTGTGTCTACATGTCACAATGTAGTTTTTGAGCTAGCTTTGTCCCAAAAGAAATATAGCTGCATTAACTGCAGTTGGGCACAATGGTTTGGGTTGGGTTAAATAGGATAAGGCAGGGCATCGTGCTGACATAGGTGCATTGCCAACTTAGGCTTATGTGAGATGATTCAGAGGTAGTGCAGGTATATGCACTGATATAATGTGACACAATATATCACTGCATTTCATTACACAGAACTTTCTTAAGACTTCTCTTAACACTTTGCATTCAGTTACTATTTACTGGTGAAAAATTTTAATGTCCTACTTACTTTTTCATTCATTTTGATATTGGTCTGAAATGCTAAATCAGACTTTGTCTTTCTGGAATAAAGCTTTCAAATGTAATTCTTCTGTAGTAAAGTAACTACTGCTTGTTAAGCATGGCAGAGTCCGGAGAGAGTGAGACACAAAATGAGGCAAAATGAGGCCTTCTGAAGAAACTGCAGTGCTTGTATTCTTGACCGCACAATACTTAATTGCTAAAGAATTTCTAAGCATATGTTAGTATGATAAAATCTATCAAAACTGTATGAATTTATGTATTCTTACCTAGTAGCATTTCTTATTTTTCCTTTTCCATTTTAAAACCTACCTCAAGAATGAAGAATAGAGGAATAAGCTTTGAGTACATTCGTATTTCAAATGAGACCCAATTCCTAGCCCTTTACCTTCACCTGCAGGAAGTGCTGGTACGAGCATTTTTTATGAGGAATAGCATTACTCTTTTGGGTTCTCCATTTGAACAGACACAGAATGTAGAACATTGACTATAGAAGTTTACAAAGGGAGTTGTAAGTACTTGATAAATGCTGTTAGCATTCTCCTACTTTGTGTTGTTCTTCATGCTTGGTGCTGTAGGTGCTTCAAATAGGATTGTTGGCTGGGTTCAAAAGGGCAGTGAATCTGCAACTGTGTTGGAGAAGATAGGCTGTTAGCAAATTGTACTCAGGTCACCAAAGGAGTAAGGGGAGGAAGGAAGGAGGAGGAGGAAAAGAGTAGAATTTTCTTTCTTTTTTTTTTTTATTTTTTCCCTGTTGTCATTACTACTGGCAGCTCCCTCTTCAGTACTGCCAGCCTTTCCCTAGCAGTCAGTGACATGTTAAGTCTCTTTATCTCTTGGACAAATATATGTAGGCTAATTTCCAGATACCTGCCAATGATAAATAATTTAAAACTTTGCAGAGAATTTATGATATTTAAGAACATATTTAAGCAGTTGCTCAACTTATTTATGAAGAGGGAGCTGGGTACAAGCGAGAAGCCCCTTAGTAGTAGTTGAATATTGAAAAAAATTGAGGGAAGTTCATAATGATCCTAGAAGGAAAGAACTTAAAATAGACTAACCCTGAAATGTGGATAAAATACTTTTACAGTCTCTACAGGTCTGTGGTAGAAATCACTCATCGAACGGATTCTAGAGAATGTGGTGCATTTCAAAGTGCAAGGAAGGGAATGGTTAAGTCTGAGCTTTGACCTTTTAACAACAACATGTAGATTAGAGTGACATGATACACAGTGCAAATCTCTCCGTCAAGCTTTCTGCAGTGGATTCTGTGTGAGGAGAATTATGTTTGGTAGCCAATGAACTGCTCTTCCTCTGGAATCTAATTGAATCAAGCTGATCCACAGTGTGTATTTATCAGTAGCAAGAGAGCAAGCAAACATTTTTTCGGGAAATGTCTCAAAAAAGTTTTTATGGATTTATGTGAGTTGTGTTATGCTTATTTGGTGAGATGAGTTCTGAAAATTTTGCTTGGAAGAGGTATAAAAGATAATCAGGGGGTACTATGAATATATTAGGAATAAGGAAAAAAAAAGCAACAAAAGAGAGAAAGTAAAGGGTGAAGCAAACAGGCCTGGAGTGGTCAATGCCTTTTTTGTTTCACTCTTCAGCAAACAGTTAATTGTGGTCACATGCATAATGAAATTAATTTTAATAAGGGGGTAGGTGTGCAGACCAATGTAAGGAAAGATTAAGTTTTGCATTTTCTAGTTAAAGGGTCCAGTGAACATCAGGCTTGATGTACCTAAGAAGTTTGTTGGAGTGGTTTCTTAACTGTTAGTGCCTATCTGTAAGATTTCATTGATTATATCCCAAGAAAGAGGAGAAAAATGAGCATAGCAATTACCTTTACAGTGAAAAATGTGGAAGACCTAGTGGGTACTAGAGCAGTCTGATCAAATACTGATTCCTTATGGATTGTAGGATAAGGCAATCAAGACTTTTATCTTTACAAATAATATAATTATGGTAGAATAACTGAACTACTGACAGGGTGGAAGCAGTATCTTTGATATATCTGAGAGTTTTTAGGTACTTTTTAGGCAAAGATCTTTTTGGCAGCCCCAAAAGCCATTTCTCATAAGCCAGTTAGGTAAGATGCTGTAGAGGCCATTGCCATAACAAAACAGATTTTTCAAAAAACCTTAAAGCCAACTGTTCACCTGTCTGAGTGGTGAGCAGTGGCTTGGTATGGAACTGGAAGGCTTCTGGAGTTGGGGCAGATCAGATCTGATGTTTATTCACTTCTGGTCAGCATTTTCCCTTAACAACTTAGATAATGAAGCAGCAGATGCAGTTACAAAATTTATTATGACTCAAAATGAAGAAAGAGAGGCATGGAACATTCTGAAGGATGGCGTCAGAACAGAGGTTAAACTGGAAATATAGTTCTATTTTTGGAAATTAAATACATTACGTATTACAAGGCTTTGGCTACTCAGCCATGTGCCAGCTACATGATGAAGTTATAAAAAGGCAAATACAATTCCAGAATGTTGTAGGCGGAGTGTCAGATGTAATTACTCTGCTCACCTCAGTGTTGGTGAAAGCTCAGCTGGAATCCTGCCTTCAGCTCAGAGCGCCACACTTCCAGAGAGTTAGCAAGAGCTGAGAGGAGAGTAATGAGAACAGCAGGTGGTTTAGAAGACCTGAGATTGGAGATAAATGATGAGTATTTCATCTCCCTCAAAGAAAAACTGAATCACTGGAGTTGAAACAAAGATTTGCACAGGATTTGAAGTTTCTAATTGGATTTCTAATTGCTGTCTGAGGAGAGAAGCATTTTTAGGCAGAAGCGAGGCGGTGGAATTGTAGCCACAGCCTCAATGCAGAACTGCTAAACCCCTCATGGAGTAATTTTCAACATGCTTTTGAGAAAATTATGATTGGTAGTTTGTCCAAATGCAGTGGGCTCAAGTTTCTGCAGCCCTGAGTCTGCTTTTTAAGTCATCCTGCAGTGTGGCTGGGGCAATCATCTTGAAGGACCTCATCTCCACACTTCCTGCCTCTGAGCGTAAGCCATGTGGAATGAGGCCTCCAGTATTGGAATAGGATTATCTTGGTATTATCCATGATATTCATGGGTTATTATCCAAAGTTATTCTGAGCTTTTTTTTTTTCCCAAAGCCTTCTCAATTTTTTAAAATACACTTCTAATGCCATCTGACTCCACTAATACCTTTCTTTCCTCCAAAATTTTCAAGCTTTTTTGCTTGCTCTGGTTTTGCTGGCCATGCCACTGGCCTTTTGTTGCTGTTCAATTTCTCACAACTACGGGTCTTTCTCATGGTGCTAGTGCAAAGGGTGTTGGGAAGACAAGATCTGTTTTATCGCAAATGATGACAAAATAATTGCTTAGACCTTCTAAGTCAACCACTTACATGCTGAAACAAAGTATAAGATAGGGCAATTTAATTGCCTCTTTGGTGGGACTTCTAAATGACACAAAGCCTGTGCAACTTCCCTCGGAAAGATATAGTTATGTCTGGATTTTTTCCCATTCAAAGATCCTAGGCTTTTAGGTTTTTTCAACCTAAGTCATTCTGTACAGTGTAAACCAGATGTCCTTTTACTGTTTGTATTGAACATGTAAGACTCATAATATCTATATTTAGACAGTATCTAAATTCAAATTTATGTATTTAAACTGAAAAAGGACCTTGAAAGTATTTCTCTTACACCCATATTTTAGTCTCACTTACCTATCCCTCTAGGCTAGGTGGGCTGTTACTGTTATCTCAAGAGTTGCCATGGAAATGTTTAACACTTTCCTTCCTTTTCAGTCTGTTTCTGTCAGACAGTGTCTGTCTTTTTAAAACAGTGGCCCTGCTAAAATGGAAGTAAAATGCTAATAATAAAATACTGAGACTTACCTCACCAGGTGACATTGAGCAATAAATTTGTTGAAATCAGTGAAGCAGTGTTAAATGACAAAGTGAGAAGCGGTCCCTGGATTTTCAACCCTTCCTTTCCTCTTTTTCTCCAAAATTAAACTGCTTTGAAGTCAAAGCCAGGTATTTGTATGGGAGAAGTTTTTTGAGCCATGAAAGGGCTCTTTTCAGCTGTTGTGGGTGCATATTCTACATCCACTTGCTGTTCCTGGGTAATGGCAATGGTGTATGCAAACATAACTGACAGAAAGGGTTAATGATTTTAAATTTTGAAGAGTTTTCAATAAAGTCTTAAAAAGGAAGATATTCCACTTGGATAGCATTTATGTTCTAGTATATGTGCATAAAGTCCACATGGCAGCCAGCTATGAAGGTCACTCACTAAATTGAAAAATGTGTCAGAAACGTGGGTTTATAATTTTTAGACATCAAAGCAATCATACAGAGCAAAACACATTGAGGGGGAAGCGACTTGTCTCATCCTTAAAGCTCAGATTTCAATAGGGAAATGGGAGCTAAAATGGAAGAATCAAGAAAGCCTGTATTCATGCAATCTTTTATTTTGGAAGGCAACTTTTATCAGCATCTGATGAAAAAGGCTCAGCAATACCCCAACAAAAGGTTAGGATTATATGTTTGCAAAGTGAACACCTAACTTGCAGGACTATTTGACAGAAAGGAACTGTAGTCAAGGTAACCAAGTCAAAAATGATGGCCATTACTTCATTCTGTCCCTGGCCTCAGGAGGGCCATTGCCTTGTGTTTTCTGATCTGGCAGTGGTGGCACTGTAGTTCATTTTTGGAATGCAGTGGTGGCCCTGTTTGTTTCAAGTGTATGTAATAGCAGCATGACTCTAAAATAGTATTCTATGCAGCTACTACATGGCTTAACAGAAAGTAGAGACATTGCAAGCAGCCTCAATTGAATTCCCTTTTATTTCCGAAATAATTTTCTAGCACACTTAAAGATGGGTGGTTGGTGCAAACATATGCTCAGAGCACAGAACATGGTCTAGAGTATGTGTAGAACAAATTTGAAGCAAGAGTAGGGGGCAGAGCTGAAGGTCAGAAGGACTGATTAACTTGATGAAGTAGGGGTTGTTGGGATAGACATAGGGCAGATGCTTTCAGGAGTCACCAGTTAGCACTGGGATAGCATTAAGGAAAGAATATGAATTGGCAGAGCCTAATGAGATAGATTTATTGATAGGTCTACAAGGGACATAGGACTTTTAGGATTATTGGGTTGTGGCATGCATTGCTATAGGGACAGGGATGGCATCTGGTTTGATTTTAGGGCTGTTTCTTGTTTGTCTGGACCACAGGTTTAGATTTGAGTTAGAAAGAATTACTGAGGTAGATAAAGGCAAAGCTTGGGCTGTGTTTGGGATTGGAGCTAGGGTTGTTCGTATGTTCAGAAAGGCTGCTAGTCTGAGTTACAAATCTTTAGCTTGGGCAGTCTTTTATGTGGGCATTATTTCCTGCACACTAAACCATGGCATTTTGAGAGAGTCTGAAGTTCAACTGATCGTTCATGTCCTTAGAGGTGCCATGATGCTGGAAAAAAGGATTTAAAATACATCTCTGCCATCAGGTATTTATTTTTATTTCCTTTATGAATCCTTTAATTGCAATGTGAATGTTTCAGCTGCATGAACAGCTGAGCTGTCCTGAAGTCTATGGATTTCAGCATGCGTATCTCCAGTTCTATAGCTACAGCTGACTTAATTTCTATAAAATTTGTCCTGCCATACCAAATCATGTAGTGAAAGTGCATTAAAATGACACTACGGTAAAGGCTATTCCCACACTCTATACACAGTAATGAACTAAACATCGGTTGGATTTCAGCAGGTTTAGAATTGTGATCAGGTTAAACAATTTTTAAGGCAAGATGATACAAGTTTTGAGGCCATGCTACATATTCCTACAAAAGAATAAAAAATTGCTAGTGCAATTTAAGCTTGTCAAAATAATTACAATAATGATAAGAAGTACGAGAATTTATCTGCTTATGCATAATATAAATGACAAGAAAGGTAAGAAAATAAGCAAATGCGAGAATTTTGTAAGTTAATACTCTAAAAAAAATCAGGGGATCTATCATTAAAGGAGGTTTCTTTCATCTTCTTCTGACTATGTCTATTCATTTAAACCTGTAATACAGTGTACAAACTTCTTTGTCTGATTTAGTTTATCTCAAGATTTTACAGACTGTCATAAAGCTTGTCACTGGCTAAAAGTTTTCTTTTATTTCTCTTTTTGTGAAGCCTGCCAAGTTCTGTATAAGCTGTTGCTTGCTGTATCAGACTCAGTGGATGAATAGAAGTTTGTTCACAATGAAGTTGTCCCACATTTCTTGGGGTCTTCACTCTATCCTATCTTCCTAAAACCCCTACACAGAGCTTTTGAGTCAGAAGTGGTATCTCTGCAGTGCACCAAAACGTCATGCAATGAATCTGAGAAACTAGCAAGAACATGTCACTTAGTAGGTATTTCTATCAGTGGCTTCATTTTGGTGTCTTTTATAAACATAACTTATAATCAAAAGATATGGTATGTTAATGGCTGAATATGGAAAAACTGATAAACCATTTTAAACTGCCAATATGAAATGATAGGATTGCTACTAAGAGTGCTCTCTCTTCAACCCAAGAGAAAAGCAAGAGCTAAGAAGTCAGTAATAGCTTCTTATTCCTGGCATCCTGACATCACTACAGTGGTTACTCTTATAATATGCATGTGAAACCTGACACAGAGGCATACCTCTCCACCTGCAAAAGCCTAAATAGTCTACACAGTGTCAGTGATACATATGAGGGATGCTGAAAAATGTCTGCTTGTGTGTGTGCACATAGATAAGTACCTTGCAGAAAAGCTCATACCAGGTAATATGTTTTTCTAGTGTCTTTAATTCTGAGGTAAATAACATTCAGTAATGAATGATGGGCTCTGAATACATAATGGAAGTATATTTGGTACTGAATTGCGTGAAAACATTAAGCATGTATAACAATTCAGAGTATTCCTAGAGAATTTGCATCAATATAAAAATATAAAAGATCAGGGGCAGTTTTTGCCAAAAGACTTACAAAGGCTGTGCACATTTCTCTTCAACGACAATGGGATGCAAGTGCCCCAGCCGCATTGCCTTGTATGATGATGCAAAACCAGGCTTAACATGAAAAGGTATTTCAGTGAGGGAACTTTTCAATGTGCAAAGGGGAGAATTTATAAAAAATGTCATTTGCATCTGTTCTATGGCCTCTGTTAAAAGTGGGTGAGAATGTAAGGAATTAAATGCGTGGGTGACTAAAAAAGATGAGGGGTCTTTCTCCTAATGTTACAGTACTTTACTCCCTGTATCCTGAAATGTCTTTTCTTGAAGGCAGATCTGTCTTCAGTCTTTCTTGGTTTTTATTTGAGTTTTATTTGGTTGTGCTTTGTTGAGTGCACATATACCAGCGGTTGAAAATAATGCCCATCTTGTCTAATAAGTTAAGCCATTTACAGTATTTCTTTTAATTAGTTCTCCTTTATGCAGAACCATGGCAAAGAGCTGTTACTGGAATGTGTTTCAATCTGACTATGAATGAATGAATTGAAATGATTTTGACAATTACAAAGTGACATGAATGAAAAGGAATGCTGCAAAGATTCTTGTTAAACTTTTCTGAAACTTTCCTGACACCTGTGTCTTGTCTGGATTGGGTATTTTGGTGTGATTCATTCTGCTTTCATCTGGATCATAATAATTTTTAGTGCTGTAAATCAACTACTCTTAATTGATTTTTTGGGGTTGACCTTGACTTTGTGTCAGCATCTGAAGCTAAAATTCTGGCCATTCAGAAGTTAAAGGGGAGGTTTGGCACTGATGCCAGTGTATCCAAGGTGTTCACATGGTGGTTTATGACTGTCTTTCTCTCATTACACTTAAATGTCATGAGGCACAGCCAGATCTCAGTGAAAAATGTTAAGTTCTGCTGGAGTTTAGTAGCAGATTTTCAAATTGAGAAGGGCGGTAATGTTTCAGCTGTGAGGGTTCCCTATTTGTTTCCTCTACAAGGAAAGACATGAGTCTGTGGTGCTATGCATATGCTGCTGTATGCATACACACAGACAGCTTTGCCAGCTGTGTAAATTGTTAGTGAGGTCCCTGGGAGCTGGGATAATTCTTGTACCTTGAATGAGAAAACTGAAGAGCATAGAGCATTCATTACCAAGTACTGCAGCAGACTGCAGAAATTCACTTGATGATTAAAGGACATACGAAATAAGCAAATGTTTATTTCTGCAGTTGCACTGCAAGACTGTAATCCCTGGTCTCAAGGGCATGCCACACTGAGCTACAGAAAACTACGGCAATATTTGCAGAGAGTGTCACTTGTCATGATCAACTTTGAACAAATGTTCTCAGCAGAATTAACCTGGTTAAACAAACAACAACAACAACAACAAAAAAACAAACAGTAAAACCAAACAGCCAAAAGTAACATTTTGCACACTTTTCTAAACAACAAAAAATCTCACTGTGCAGGTAAATGGCATTTTCTACTTTTGGTTTTAAACTCTTTAATGTCTTTTCTCCCTGGATTCCTACTGGAGGAATTATTGGACAATTCATCATTGTTTGTGCATTATTTCTCTTGTGAAAATCGAATGCCTGGTCAGGGTCATAAACCAGAAGTGTCTTATTTTTAAAACCACCAGACATTTGCTTGGGAATGAGAGCTGGAAATCAGCTGGAGAGAGATCCCAATTCAGTCCTCAACCCTGCAGGCCTTCAGTGAGGTGCACAAAGGAATATATGGGCTACAGACTTGCAAGGTGTTTGGGGTGAACTGGACGATTGGGCTTTTAAGATGTCCAGGTTAGACTGAAACCCACGCCTTTAAACTCTCCTGTGTGAGGAAGACGTCAGCTCATGTAGGTGAAGACATAGTAATTCTCTGAGCTCAGGGACTGGGGTTTCCTTGGCTTCCCCAAGTGGGAAATCTGGGCTTAGTGCTGCCAGGGTTGTTGCTGTGTTGGAGCTGAAGTTATTTTCCAGATGGGGTTCTGTGGTTCTGGGGATGCAGCTGTGTCCTGGTCTCTGTCTACAGAGAAAGTGCTGCTCACTTTCTGGATTTGAGTCCAGGGAGACCAGTCAAGACTAAGGAAAATAGATCTCTCTGATAATTTGATCTAAAATAGTAAAAGTTTGTGAACTGAAAATGATGCAGACAAGATTCACAAAAAGATCTATAATCATACGTAGTAGCATTCTACTAAATTGAGAATGTGTTATGCAGAGGGGATGGCTATCATCTATCCTCCCTCCCTGGAAGGGGGCTCTTACTGATTTGGGTGAAAATTGTCTGTGTATCTTTCATCCAATAGCTAAAGATCTATATAAATGCAATTATTTTTATTTTACTTAATGATTATGATAAATGGGAGGTCTGACTTGATAATTTTCTTTGTGCTTTTATGCTTCTTGAATTATATTTCTAATAGCATTGAAGTATCTAGAGGAGGAGTGAAATGAGTTTCCATCAATGTATTAGTTAATAGGACTGAGAAAATATTTGAAGATATATTTCTTTAGTGGGGAATAATTTTTTTTACAAGAAAGATAGTTTTGCTGAAATCGGTTGATTTTGTATATCTGTGACTCATTCTAGTTTCTGAGCATGAAAAATGTGCTTCTGTTACATTTCCGTAAATATCATGAGTACAATTTTTAAATTTTTACATTTTTTACAGATTTTACATAGAATTTTACTTGGTCCTAGAACTCTTTTAAACAAGCTTTAAAAGAAAAGCTACAGAAAAAAGCTTTTCAAAAAGTTAAAAATGCAATTACCTGGTTTGGAAATCTAAAAAAGAAATGTTTTCACACTTCAAAACTCTTAGTAAAGGTAATTTTACCCTTTATGATATGCAGCTGTTCTGCGAGAAGTTTTAAAGAGCAGCAGCATTGCCTTTTTAGTAATAATCTCTATGATAGATACGACTCTCTTTGTCTTTGCAGACTTTACTAACCACTGTAATTCTAAAAGTAATTGCATTCACACAGTGACAACAATAGCAACAGAAAAAAACATTGTGAATCACATAAGGGATGATGGAAGAAGTTATCATTAGGTTTTACCTTTCATTTGGGCCTCAAGAACACTGAATTTCATTAGTATTAATTCTTTGCTAAAAATTAGGATAAAAGTGATTCTGCTTTTGATACTAGCAGTCTCAAGTTTCCATTTGACCGTGTACAGTGCAATCCTGTAAAATGTATTTCTGCATTATTTGGCTGCAGAAACGTGCAGCCTTTGTGGAGTGCTGTGAATAGGTTTTCAATATAATGTATGTTTTTAGAGCTCTAAGATGAGAAAGATGTATCTCAAATTGATTAGAGAACATCTTTTACAGTTAGAGGTGCTGCATGACCACTGAGTTGTGCATAAATCTTACTTCTTTTTGGCAATGATTTTTATATGTGGTTTGATTTATATTCTGAGACGCCAAGAGACTAGCAACATAAATCATGAAAATGAAGCAGCCTAATATGCAATAGCTAGTTACAAAATTCATACTTGGTATTAGATGAAATAAAGTGTAAATTCTCAGATGATGGAGAGCCTTAATCTACAGAGTTAATCCAGCTCTGCATGCAGAAACATGATGAGGTGACTGTGCTGGTTCCTTTGGGCACTGGAACCTCTGGGCAAAGTCTTGTCTTCTCTGATGTTAATGGCCACTTGGCTTGCCTGGTGTCAGGGTTTCACCTTGGATCATGATCCTTCCCAAGCACCTTTTAACAGGAGGAACTGAAAGATATTTCAGAGCAACTGACCAGTGGAAAACAGGGAGCAGAGCATTAGGAGGGAGGATTTGCACAGAGGCTGTCTGTGGAGTAGACTTTTTATGTTGCATGGTACCATCAACCTGTAGCAGTTGGTTGTCAGTGGAGTCCTTCTCCAGGGTACATTACAAGAGTCTTCTCTGCTGACAGGCTTGGCACCTCTTTTCTGCCTGTGATCACAGATTATATTTACTGAGGAGCTGTCTGAGTGAGAGGACTTCAAAACCACAACAGACTGTGTTCACTGGAAGTCCAATAAGTAGTACAAGCCAGCAAATTCCTGTATGTGAGAGTTTATGTGAGTTTTATAGTGCTTATATAAGTGAACGGGGGCATCTCCCCCTCTTTTTCTGTTAAGAATAAGGAAGAAGAGGAGAGGAGGGAAGCAGCGGCGCAAGCACAGACGTGCTGTTTTGCATTCCAAAACTATGCAAAGACTTGGATTTTGAAAGAAAACTAATGAGATGGAGGCAAACTTGAATTTGGAATAGCAGCAGAAGCAACTAGATTTTGTGTAACTGTATAGTGCCAGCAATGTTTTTATAAGGTGATAATTCATACTTAACCTTCTGCTACATCCATGCTGTTTCTAAATGTACTTGAGGTCTTTTAGTTCAAAGGACGCAAGGATTAACAAATGTTACATAGTTAACATTATTGTTGTTACACCATTACCGAATCTTAGCCAATTGTAAAGGTGGCAACAGCGCCACCCTTATGGAAATACTCGTTAGATCTTAGCATAAATCAAATTTGAATGTCTTAAGATTCGAATCTCAAAACCACCAGTAGGTTGTCTCCAATATTAAGGGTGTCTAAAATCTGTACTGTGCAAATAATGTCTTCTGGATTCCTGCCAGCTCTCTTGGCACATCTTGCTCTTTTTACTGTTTCGGCTCTTTTCAGGGTATAACCTGAAGACTAGTAGCAACTTGAAATACACCAGACACAAAAGACTATTTGTAAGACAGAGAGGGATTTTCTTTCAATGATGAGATTTCAAATGATAGGTGTGGGAAACATCTCTCCCTCTTTCTCTTTCCTCTTTTTATTTATAACTGTTCCATTCCCATTTCAACCCTGAATTAGCAGGCTTTGTGCCAGTAGATCTATATTTTAGATATATACAATTGAAAATACTGCTGTCACTGAATGAATGAAAAATACACTGTGTGACTTGTGAAGAGCTATACCCATGCTTTCTCTGTCCGACCTTACTGATGAGACCTGTTAGTCAGCATGGGAGCCTTTTGGAAGGGCAGGAGACAAATAATTACAGGTTTATGTGCCTAACCTTACTGGCAGGCAATATCCTGGAGACATTAATAAGATGTGAGATCACAAAACATCTGGATAAATACCAGCTGACAAAAGGTAGGTATTTCTGATTCATAAGGAATAAATTGTGTTTGGCAATTCTGGAAATGGAGAAGAGCAGTAAAAAATGAGACACTGGATTGGCAGTTCACACAGACATGAAGAAGAACTGCAACATCCATGTTCTGTGCAAAGATTTGCAATTACAGCTGGAGAAATTAATTTAATAGCCATGCTCAGATAAGACGACAGGCACTTAGACTGGAGGTTTCTTTGTGCACCGTCTTTAATTAACCTTTAATTAAATTAAGACTTTAATTCCTTTAATCCACAGCTGATCTGTGCTCAGTGGGCTCTGATCACTTCACTTGAACTGTAATATTTCTAAGAAGGAAGTATAAGAAAATGTAACAAGTTGGGACAAAATGAAGACAGTATAATCTTAACTCTTTAGCTGAATAAAGCCCTTCATGTATAGGGACGATTTGTAATGACTTGAACTTCAGAACAGACCACTTTCCTCACCTGTGTCAGGATCCTAAAAAGTGCTTCTTGTTTGTGTCCCCAGTAATAACAAAATCCTACTGTGGCTGTATCTCAGAGGAAATATAATCTCATATAACCCACAAATGTCCAGCCAGAGGGGAGAAAGTTATGTAGCTGAGGAGATTATTCTGCTCTTATACTATATACATATACTATTCTGCAACCTGGAAACAATTTCATATTGTTGATTTGCATATGTATGTTTGCAATGGGGCTGAAATTAACATTAAGTTATTAATTTTGATAAGTAGCTGATACTGTGCTACAGGGAATTAACTCTAATCACTTGCCTGCTATTTTGTGTTTCTGGAAGAGGCTGCAGGAGATTTTCTGCAGTGTACAGGAACCTACAACACAGTTCACTATCTATTCTCTCTTGTTATCACATGCTGTAATTTATTAAATGCCTTGATATCCACTGAGATTTACACTTCTATACATGCAAATGAGTTAGTGTGATTTATGTCATTTTGTAGCTGTTTGTAGGGAATCGTTATTATGCTGTGTGCAAAGCACTGAAATGCCTGTACAGAGTTCTTACATAGCAGCTACAGAAATTAAAGCATTGAGAAAGCAGTGTCTTTCTGTAGGTTTTCACAGATGTGTTCATAATGGTGATTCTCTGATTTTATACTAGTGACTTCTTGCTTTCCCCAGCTAGCACATGATTATGAGCAAGGAAACCTCATCAGTGCAGATTATTTAGCATAGAAACTGAATAGGGGCAAAGAGGTATCTGCTTTCTAATTTCCCTGTTGATAGATATTTCAGAGCCTGAGCTGATGCCCCTCTCCCCTCCCAGCTATAGTCCTAAATCAGTAAAGTACTTGAGCATATATTTAGCCTTAGGTAGGTGCCTCAGTCCTGATGATTTTCGCAAATTCTAAGATTTGTTTTAAACACATGCCTCCTAATTGCAGTTGCTTTCTTCAAGCAACTTTATGAATCCTAAAGTCTGAACTTTAATTCTGTTTCTGCTCCTGGAGGAGACCAGAATTGCCAGTGTTATCTAGTGTTTGAAAGATGCCTCCCAGTGGAGGCATCTGAGAACAGAGCATGATGCTTTTCTTTCTACCTGTGAAAGATGAAGTCTTTTCTATGATGATAAAGTTTCTTCCATAAATTGTAGTAAACAAGTAAATCTCTTTTTTTCCCTTGTTTTTTCTCCCAGAGAAAGGGTTAGATTTTTTTCTCCCAGATAAAAAAACATCTGCCTTTTGCAGATGGTTCGCATAGTTTTTTGACACAGGAGAAAGCTTGTAATGATGCAATGCGGAGATGAGGGCTGTGTGGTATAAAACTACTTCTGTATTTCTCCTTAACAAATCTTGCATGCATCAGTGTTGGGGAAGGCAATTTCCCTATGAGCCACAGGAGGATAGGGTTTGAGGATAAACATATTTCCTCAAATGATTAAAGCCAGTGTTTGTAAAGCACTTCATTATCTTTGGATGGGCAAGAATGCAAATTTAAGAGGACTGGCAGTGATTGCTCTGAAACACTTAGTCACAGCTATTGTATGCAAACAGCAAAAACCAGTGAGTGGGACTGTCGTTTAGATACAAACGAAATTTGGGAAGATTTTTTTCAGATTATGTAATTATTTAGTTCTTCTCTTGGTGAAACCACTCACAGAAGGCTAAACAGATTTTGCATATTTATGTTGTTTAGTAGGCGTCAGTTCTGACCACATGAAGGCTAATTCCACAAATGTTTGCTGTTGAGCATGATGCTTCACAGTAACACTTGCTGGACAATGATGCCATACTATATCATGTGTATACCCAAACACAAGCTTTAGTTGTAGTGACTTCACAATCTATGACACAATACCTACCATTTCAAAGCTCAGTCTTCCATATTTGTTGGATTTATTCCTGGTTAAACTTAGGCTTCTCCTTTTGTTCTCTACTTCATTATCTTTAATTTTTTTATGAGGACACTGGATGCCATTTTGTGTGATCATTACATCAAGGCAGAAATGTCTTTTCTTTATGCTGTGGGAAACTAACATAGTTATACAAACACAGAGCCAAGATAATCATATGCTGATAAATAGAGACCTAAACTACCTCATGAACTAGTAACTCCAATCAGAATTTTTTTCTGCCAAATGGAAAACGTTCCAGCAAGTGAAGGTAGGCAAAAATACTGTAATGAATTATAAATGTGAAGTGCTAGCAAACTGTTCAGCAATGTGTTATAATGTTAAATATATAAGATGTTAATTAACATAAATTTTCTTTGAAAGTTATATGCCAGTGCCATGATTTTTAATATGGAAACAGTAAGATGCCAGTTGATTAGTATTTAAAATATTTTATAATTTTTAAACAAAAATGCTGTGATACATGTCTTCTCTCTGGTTTTGTGTTTTAAGACTTTTGTGTGTGAGCAAAAATGCAAGACGTCTGCATAAGCAGGTATATTAATGGGCTAGTGTAGGAACCATACCCAGAAACTCTAACAGGTGAGTTCCTTTTACTTTGCAGATATGTAAGTAGTTCAGTGTAGTTCAGCATCAATCAAGATCTGTCTCCAAATTCCCTCCTAGGCTCAGTACCCCTAGAACTTGTATTTGCCTTATACATTCATCATGATACAGTTACTAATGGGCATAGTGTAAATGTTACTAGTTGAGTCCTAAATTACTAATACATTCAGTATTGCACAAGCGCATTCACCTACCATTCAAATGCATCCCAGAGGGGTGCAGACGCTGCATTCAGAGAGAGGCATTTGAGAAATACAAGCATGGATACTAGTACCAGAACAGGGGTAGCTCTTTACAAGGAAGTATCATGTAGTCTTTCCATAGATATAAAAATATGGGATCTGCTAAGGGGACCCTCCATTTCTTGATGATCAAGGGTGAAGGATGGCTTTCTGGAAGATTCTTACTAACTGAACACATTTTCCTGACTGTATACAGAAGTGAGTGGGTGAAATTCTAGTTGTTATTTTTTTGTTGTTTTACGGTGGTGTTTGAGTTTTTTATTTATTTATTTTTTAAATGCAGGTGTTAGATGGGATGATCTAATGGTCCCTTCTGACCCTAAGGCAAAGTGCAGCCTCTACTTGGCAATATTCATTGAGCTCTCTCAAACCCTTTTTACCAGGCCTTTGGGGAAGGAGGTTCCTAATGGGGAAGAATTTTATAGAGCAGAAAAGTGTTTACCAGCAGAAATATTTGCTGTTGGCAGTTGATTTTTTGGGGAGGAGGCGAGGTTTGCCAAGGTTTTAATTTGAAATGCCTTTTAAATCTTCGTTAAAGGTGCCTGTGGCAATATTCAGGCATGTCTTTGTGTATTTTTCCCTGAAAAAAGTAGCTTTTTTTTTTTTTTTCCACCTCAAGGCAGAGAAACAAGGGTTTGCCTTTTATTTCATGGCAGAGGTAAATTTAATCTCATATTTGTGTGTCTTCGGAAAAAAAAAATAAGGGATATGACTAGCATCTGTCTCATGTCACCTTTCTTGGAAGCAATACTTTCCAGCTTTGCTAAATTCATTCATCTCTTGAGCAAACTGACAGAGATTTAGAGAGCCAGAGCTGTATTTCTGTTAGCTCTGGTTCGCCTGGGAGGACTGTGCGCTGATCACTTTTGGAAATGATGGTCATTTTTACAAAGCAGGTCTAGAAACTTTGATAAAAATAGCTCAATATAATGGTGTGATTTGTAACCATGGATCAATCATCAAACACACAACCTGCCAGATAACCAGGTATTAGTCCATTGTACGGGTTCCACACAATCGCCAGCTGGCTCTGTATCTCCAAAGCAATCTGGAAAACTTAGGGTGGCTTGTGAGCAGGAGCACTGACAAAATGTCTGCAAGCCTTTTGCACCGTTTATCCATTCAGAATTTAGAAATGATGATAGCTTTTTGGAAAATACTTTGCTTATGACCTAATCCATTCAGTATGATACTTTGAGCAGAAGACAGTGCAAAGAGCCATGCTGTGGTGCACAACCTGTCACTGAACTGCATTAATAGTGCCCACGTCAGCCTTTTGTCCCTGATCACAACAGAGACAACTGGCTCTCCCACAATAGGTACTGCTGGGGTGGGTTGTCCTCTGAAGAGACAGATGTCATAAATGAATGATATACAGCAAGCAGTGTGGCTTGTGGGGCTCACAATGGCTGCAACATCCAAAGGCCATATGTAGTGGTCTCATTAGTTTCTTGATTGCCTCCTGCACAAGCTGTTGGAAATGTTTAAAAATGCAAGTTCAAAAGGGAAAGTAATGTATCATGTTTGGATTTTCCATTCAGTCATGCAAAGCAAACAGAGAACCTGCTGTGTTTGGAAGCTAGAATTTTTAGAGACTAGGGCATATCTTACTTGTCTCTTAAATGACTTCGTGTCACACCATATTTCACCACTGCCTCCCAGGGTCAAAGAGTTCAAAAAGATACTGAAGACATGCAAAGTCCTTTGGGTATTTTCAACTTGAGATATTTATCCACTTGGTTCTGTTTCAGCCCCAGCAGATGTTTATCTGCTGCTAGGAATTTAAGGGAGACATCTGCAAAATTCCTGGGATGTTCAGTTTTGAATATGGCTGTGAAGAAAAACACATGATGTTGGGAAATGTTTTATTGTATTCCTTTTTAGTGTTATTTCTCTGTCCTCGTTTTTAGATGAGTATTAGAGGCATGGACACATTCTACATCTCAGTCTGGGTTATATATATATAGTGCGTGTGTGTATATATATATAGTCTATATATAGGTCTATAGTAGACATATAGTCTGTATATAGGTCTACAGTAGACCTATAGTCTACTTCGATAACTCTGGGAAACCTTTAAATCTCGGTGCCCAGCAGCACTTTGCATTGTCTTTACTCCCTGTTTTCATCAGTGGGATGTTTCCTTGCAGTCCACTTTATATATTATTTAACTATGACTCCCTAGCTTCTCAAAAGATCTTGTTGCTGCTTGAACTGGGCAGCCTTTTTGCAGCAAACACCAAATGGAAAAATATTCCTGGGCAAGATTTTTTACAGAGGCAACATCTTTGTTTTCAGCAGGATATATTCAATTGCAATTGGCAGCTTTGAAAGCATGGTAGACCATTTAAATTTAGCTGTTAAACGTAACACAAACACAAGCTGTTACATTTCTTGCCTACAACTGAGTATCTTTAAAAATGATGCAAAGTAAAAGCAAAAACATCTTTGATGCTTTGATAAACAAAAGCATCAGTAAACATCTTTCTAATCTTATTCTTACTCCATAATTTACAAACCCATTAGTGCAAATGCAGACTATAATTTAAAATGTGTGATTAGGTATTAATTGTTTAGTGGTAATTACAGACAATAATTGATGAACATTGCAGTCTGAAAGGATTTTTCTGTTTTACCTTCATTGTCCTGCTATCTCAGATGGGTTTCCTACTGGATGCTAAAGGTAGTCTAAAAACTTTATTTTGGATTCCAAACTTAACTGTTCCTGGAGGAGAATGCTATTTGAGTTATTAATGGCTGATGTCCAGTTCAGCTTTTTTCTGAGTTTTGCTGTCTTTGTGTTTCTGAGTTCAGAACCACCATGGTCCTTATTGCCTTGCACCTAAAATCTATCAGCATAGACTTGAATTATTCTTTTTGTTCTTCACAGACAGTCTTCCCAGAAGACAGCAATAATCCCCTTGACTCACTTTACAGTACATTGCATTTCCTCTATTTCCAAATGAATTCAGCATTAGTATAGGAAAATGGTGTGGTTCTAGTGAAATATGACAAATAGTTCTCTACCCGACATATTAATTAATTCTGTAAATATTATACACATGTACCTAAATTGTGGTTGCAGGCCACACTGGAATGGCTTTGAAAACCACCCCAGTGGTGGGAACTTGTGAAGTTTTGTCTGGCTGGTGGAATGCAGCATAGTGTCCAAAACCAAGGGCCGGCCCAGCCTTGTTTCTTCCAAGTGGTGGTATCTGAGGTTGGAGTCACAGCCTTTGTGTGTGTATGGATTTCTGGTGGGGTATACCAGGGCAATACATTAAATTTGGCCGTAGTATTAGTAATTTCTTGGCTGCTCTTTCCACTTAAAAAAGGCACCATCTAAGCCTGTGATATAAGAATAAATAATTTTATGTGAATATTTTCTAAGTGGAATTACTCATTATTAACACAGTTCTGAAGACAAATGCAACCAACATGTGTCAGCAAAACCATTATTAAGGAATTCAGACTTCAAATCACATCATGATTCATAGAGCACCTGACTGATATTTTTTGCTGCTCAATTTCTTTTTTCTTCACTAAATATGAAAATGTCTTATGGGCATATTTCCTCTAATTATGGGTCTGACTGATGCTATACCACAGGTTTCCCTGAAGGCTTGTGTTGCTGTCTGGTAAATTGGGAACACAGGGAAGGATTCCTTGGGTAGCATGTCTGCTCAAATGTTGTGTAAGTGGAGGAGAAATGGAACAGGTGACATTCAGTTTAGAGAAACTGAACACGGCCACAACAGGTTCACCTGAAATAAAAATGTGAGGTGAGATGAGAAGGCAAGCAGCACCTTTTTCACTGTAAAGGAAAGGCTGCAAGGCTGGTCTTTGGTGAAACCTGACTGAAGCCTGTGCATTAGGAGCCTCAGCTTCTAGTGCCTCAGGTCAGTGGCTTTTTGCATACGTGTGAGGCACTAGGAAGGTAGTGAAAGCTATGGTAAAATGAAGTAGTTAAATAATTGAGTAAATTCTGAATTCGCTTCTAGTTTACTCTTTTTTTCAGACTTTACTGAGGGAAGGTTAGGGTTTTGGTGCAGGTCTGAACACTAAATCATTGGCAGAGGCATAGAGCAGGACTTGCTGCTGTTTAGCTTCTGGTGCTTTAGTCTCACTGTGCTGCAAAAAAGTACTTCTAAATTTTAAATTTTATTTTCTTCCTTAAAAATACTTTGCATTGAATCACATCAATATAGTGATCAATTTTTATACTCTTTGGAATGAGAGAAGAGAGAGGATGAAAAATATATAATTAATTCCAAATAATCTTGTCTATAATGTTTTAAGTAACTAAATTTGGTTTAGTTTGTTGGTTTTTTTCCCCCCACCAAATAAGTCTGTCATGCTCTGTGGTACCTTCCTGCCTCAGGTCTCTTAAATTACAGCTGAATCTCTTTTATGAGGCCTAGGGGAAAAGCGAAGGTTATGTTCCTTGCTTTCTTTTGTAAATATGTTACAGTCCATTTCATCTAGAATCTGGCTCTTTTCACAGCTGCTTGTTGAGTCAGTTGTATAGGCTGTACTGTGATTTAAATCACTTAATATCCCTTTTCTTTTTTTTTTGTTTTTTGATAATATTTCTTTTTAAAATATGAAGAACACCAGCATGCACATAGATGTAGATTTTAAAAAGTACACTGTGGTTTCTTTCGACATCTGAAGTTATATTTCCTCTATAGGTCTGGTACATGCAAAATGGAAAAAAAAAAATGCACCAGCCTAAGTAATACATCAAATAATGTACCAAGTTTTATCAGATTTTTTTCCAACTCAAATAAAGCAGGAGGACAGGAAGGTATATTAAGATGAATGACAGTTATTTCAGAGAAATATTTGGCTGATGATACACTTCCCATTGTCTGAAAATCTTCATGTTCTTATTTCTGTGAAGTGATTTTCTTCTTTATGCTCCCTCAGTGCTAATCAGTAAATCAGCTTTCAGACCTTATTTAGAAACCTATAAAATAACGGCAGATTAATTTTATCATCTTAATTTTGGTGCATTCATGATTTGAGGAAGTCAGGAGTCTTGTTTTCTTACTTCTGCTTTTCAATAAAATCATTGTTTCCACAGATTTCACAGGATCTGTCAATCTGAATACAAGCATTTTGCTTACAGATCTGTATTACAGTATGTTGTTTGAAATCAAGTGGGTAATGAAGTCAATAGAACAAAACAATATCCATCCATTTCATGGAAGAATCCCCAGTGGCACTTCTTTGTGCATTTGGGGCTGCTTTACATCCATCAGACATGCACTGCAACACTTGTCTCAGTTTGCTGTAACTTCTTTAAGGTCTTTGTCTCTTGGGCTTAGTTCACAGGTTTATGGAGACAACTGATTTTCCAGACACAAAAATAGAAATTTGATGGTTTTGCTATTTGCAAAGCAGAAGAAAAGAAAAAAGCACACTGAGAATCAGCGTAGTCTTGTGTGTAAGGTATTTACTAGCATATGTGGGAATGATCTAAACTTTGCATGCTTTGCTGGTTTTATCTACCAAGCTTGAATCAGGATCCTGTTTTATCTGCAGCTGAAGCTGACAGCTGGTGAAGAATAAAAAACCTTTGGGGTTTTGGCCCATCATTAACTGCTTTATAGTGAAAACTTTTAAGCATCTGAACTTAAAAATGCAATGTGTGTCCTCCAGCAGTACATGTTTGTTCTTGATTCTTGCATCTTTCATTTTCTTGCCAGAGGGGTAGGTGTATTTGCTGTGCTGGGGAAATATGACTAAACTTGGCTTGAAACTTAACAAATTGTACACTTTTTGCTTATAATTATCAAACCACAGATTAGCCCATCTATCTTTAAATCTCCAGTAACCCTGAGACAGCTTTCTGCACTGGGAGATGACATGAGTAGGTGATGGAGCAGAGGGAGCAGAACTCTTCATGCAGCAACAAGGAGCCCATCCTCCCTCTTATTCATCTATCAAAGGCCTAAGTTCCATTCAGGTCATTGTTTTTTTGCTATAAGGGTCTTCCAGTGCTCCAAGATATTTCTGTATAAAATATTGCTTTTTTAACCCTCTCCTCTCCCAGATCAACTTTAATACTCTAAGGCTTGGTCAGGTTTTCTGTGTCTTTTTTTTGCTGTGAAATGACACTGAGTCCCACAAATGTCCAGTAATTTCTTCTTATACAATCAGAATGAATAGGAATTATGACAGTAACTTCATGGCAGATAGAATCCATCCCACAAAACAGAATAGAAACAACTTAGACAATCTGGAGATCCTTGAAGACCACTGTAGCTCCTATGCTGCAGAGTGGTGACATCACTTGTACAGGGATTCATAGTCCTGATCTTTGACAAAATGAATTTATCCTCCTATTATATTTTCCATCCAGTGTGTACCTTTCTCATCTCAAAAGGTTGCTAAGTTCCTGTAAATTCCCCACTGTGCAGCTGCAGGCTACTTTAGACAAAAAGTAGTGCTATTTTCCTGGATGAGTGTAACTCTTTATTCCCGTACAATCCCTTACAACTTGACTTGTTGACAATATCAAGATAAATTCCCTCTTTTTTTTTTTTGAATGCTATCTGGCATGCCCAGTCAACATCCATCTGGAGATTTTTAATTGGGAAGTGGCAAGTCTTTCCTTTTAATTGCAACATGACAGTAAAATAAAAATAGGATATCAAATGTGTTATATTTGCTATAGTTGTTAAGGCTTATCATCTGGGTCTTAATTTTCAACTACTTTTTGTGCAATAAAAGGCAGAACTTGTACAATTTTATTTATTTATTTAAAGAAAAGTAATAACCAAATCATAGCAATCATATTTCAGGAAAGAAGTAATGTGATGCCATTGAGGCCCTAGTGCCCAGTTACTGTGGGGACTAAGTCCAGAGAACAGTGGCAAAAGAACAGAACAATGAAGTGCTCCCTGCTTGCTCTCATGGTATAGACAAGTCAATCCATCATGAGTGCACAGCCTAGCATCTGGGAGATCCAGATGATACACACTGAAGTTTTCCTGTATCAGCAGTAGTGTCTCTATTGTTGCCTATTAAAAGCGCTTTTCTAGTGAGGCCTAAGGCATGATTGAAGTGCTTGCTATTGGAATTGCTCTGGCTCAATCAGTCTTCATGTGTGATACAAGGCCAGCCTCATCTTGGGCTCTTTATCTGCCCCTTCTGCTTGCAATTGTTAAGAATGCACTTGATGACTTAAGAGCTAACAATTCCTTTTATGTGAACCATATGCATGTACTACATAGTCAAAACAATACCTTTTAATTGTGATTCTAATTGCTCAATGCAAAATATTTGTTTTAACTGACTAAATCCCAGTCAAGCCTCCATCTTAGTATGTTTATGACTGCTTTTTTATAATGTACATTCCTGTGGATTGTTTTGCAAGCTGTCCCATGGGTGTGTTAAGCATAAAGGCATCCTTGCAAGGAGTTACTACAGACCTATAGCTATAATTCAGGTGAATCATTATTCCCCTTGTTGAAGTTTTACAGCAAAATATTTGGCTAAATACAGACGGGAGAGGTCTGTTTAGGGATCAGAATAAGAGCAACCTAGGTTTGTCATGCAAGGAACAAAATTGCCTTAGACATGCAGTTCATTTGGATTTAATGTATCTACAGCTGGGCAGTATATTTAAAAGTTAAGTGTTGTTCTACTGTCAAAATGCTCAGGGCCTGATTCACTGTCAGTGCATATCAACACAAGACCCTTGAATAGGATTTCTGGAGCAGAAAACTAGCATAAGCAATCATTTGCAGGAACAGTGTGTTTAAATCTCCTTTGCAAGTGGAGAAGGGTTAATGTGGCTTCAACATACATGGCCCTGACATGGGTAGCTAGGGGATGTACTGACTCAGAGCATCACTGCTGAGGCTCTGGAAACTACAACTATAAACAAACCCCACATTTGTTCCTGCAGACATCCAGCTGTCCTTTCTCAGACCTGCACTATGAATATGCTTAAAAGTGTTTTGTCTTCAGGAGATGCTTTAAGTAATCCCTTACATTATTTTGAACTTAGATAAAACCCATCTGTGGGCTGTGTGGTCAAGAAGGCGCAGGGCAAAAACTGTCCTGGCACAAATCTCATTTGATCTAGTGAATGCTTATTGTCATCTTGGAAAAAGAAATAAAACAGAAAATCCAGCTGCCCATACTGTAGTACCTAAAGGCCTCAGAAAATGGAGTAGTGATGTGAAGGACAAAATTCCTTAAACCTGAATTTGCGGTATGGCAGATTGAAATACCAAACTTCTGCTTTTTCCCAGACTGTGGCTGTTTTATTTTCATACTTTTTGTCACCACTTTTGCCTTTTTCTTTCTGTTGTTTGCTGGTTCATTGACCAAAATGCTCTCGTTCTGCTTGGAGTGTTTATGTATCATGTCCACTAATTTGAGTAATTGTAAATACTACTGTCCTACAGTGCTCTGTTTGTTCAGAATTCAACCATGTAATTACTTGGTGCAGGAGGATTGACCATATCATTCTCTGCTGTGTTCAGAAGGCTTCATTGGCTTTTGGAGGAGAAGTGAAGCAATTGGAAGATCTTACAAATAATGTGTAGAGCTCTGTGTCCTACTTTATTTTTATGACATTAGATAGTTTGGATTTGTTTACTAGTTATGCTGTAACTCTGTCCCACTCTCTTTCCCATGCCCCTATGAACAAAGAAAATTCTGCTGAAATATCACCTGTTCTCAGGAAAATCTAGTTTAGCATTGTGACTAGAATAGACTTTTTAAAGAATGCTATTTCTCATGTAATAATGCAATGTTCAGCTCCTGTATCTGCTTCCAGCAGGGGACTTCATGGATAAATTCCTTGTCTCTTGCTACTGCAGTCATTTGAGAAGGTTATCCCCTTTCTGCAGGGTGAGGAACTGAAAGAGGAGACAATGACAGTAAATCTGAGGCTGACTGGCAGATGTCAGTTGTCTTGTTTCTACCTCATGGTTGTGATTCCTGGTCCAGCTCTGCCTTTCCAACCTGTTTTTTTGCCTCTGCATCACCCTGAAACTCAAGCCAACAGCCACACCAGCAGCTGCTCAGAGCATAAGGCTTCTGCACAAAGGTCCAGTCACCCAGGTTTGTGCAATACCCATTAGGGCCATTCAGACCTTTGCAGCCAAGCTTAAGGCCACTCGTAACTTCACTATTTAAGTTTGTATTTTAACACATCCAGGCTAGTTTTCAAAAGGAGTTTCCCACCTTGCTTTAGTGCAAGGAAATAATGCCACAGTAGGCCTAAAGTGGATGTAAACTCAGCTTTTCAGATTAATACAGCCCAGCCTTCTTGGTTATATACCCTTGGTAAAGCCCATTACTGGCAATCAGTTTTACGTGGTGAGGGCACTGAGCAGGCAGTCTGCCCTTCCATTGCCACCTGCAGTGGAGGGGAGGCTCTTCAGAATGAGGGTCTGTTCACCCCTTGCAGGGCTTTGTCTTGGCAACTAGGCAGAAATTTAGTGTTTAAGAGGGACCTGTATCTGAAGCACAGGCATCCCTTTCATCAGAGCTAACCATGAGGGTCTCTGTGGTAGGCACCACACTGCTGGGGCAGGGGTCTGTTGCTGGCTTGCTGCTCGCATAGAAAATACTGACTGGTGGCACCTTTCCTTAACACACTTTACTATTTAGTGCTCTTTGGAAAACATACAGTAGTAGATTACTTCCTCCGGTAGCTTTATGCATAAAGGCTTTTCAGAGAACTGTTACTGCCAAATACTTTTAAGAGGTGGAACCACAAATTAGAATTGAAGTAGGCAGAAAAATTTCTATACAACCCTGAATCTGTGCTTCAGGTACAAGAGGGACTGTTTAATATGTGACTTCATGTTAAAGTCCTGACTTCAGCACATGCTGCTGTTTTGGGCTTTTTTGTTTTTCTTTTCAGTCTCTGTCCATGTATCATACTGAGTACTGAGGCCAGACATCACCTCAGAGATCTCACTCCAAACATGAAGTAACCCACACTAAGTTTATATAATGTTCAGTAATGTGGTGGCTGACACTCCCTTTTTGGATGTACTTTCTATACCTGCAGATAGTAAGTGGTGAGTACTGCCATAAAGAAACCCAGTTGTTAAACAACAAAGTTAAGTAACTTGCCCAAGGACACACTTTGAAGTGGCTGGTTCCAGGTGGATTTTTGTGGTGCACCACTGAAAGTAGTACAGTTTAGCATGAGCAGAATGGATCACCTATAGAATCTTTTAGCAGAGTGCTGCAAATTGAAGTTTTCTACGCTAAAGAGAATAGATTCTGCTGGCTTTGTTTCAAGGTATTAGAAATTAGTTCAGAGTGAAGTGGGAACAGGTGGAAGCAAATCTTATTCCCAACTGTTACTGTATTTCTCCTTTGCTATACTGAGCATCTGCAGTTGTATAATTGTGAAGACAATTTTAGACTCCTTTGTACTCAAGAATACAGTAAGTTATGTTTTGCCTGTCCGTCTCTGGAGAAGAAAAGCCTTAATTAAGTCTTACTTTAATTATGTCCCATCTATACAATACCTAAATGCATTATGAGAGTATGACATTTGCTATTTGCCTGCCTTCTGGGAAGGTTTGGGTACTGAATCCTCTCATGCTGTAGAAAGTTCCAAGTGCTATTATTAAAAGAATATGTGAAATAATATGCATTGTTATAATAATTGCTAAGTAGTGGTGAAAACCTGAGTGATTAAAGTACGATCTGGAACTTTCTTCTGGAATAATAGAATTCTGTGCTCACACAGAAATTCCCCAGCACTGGTGGTCCTGATGATCTGCTGGTATGGCTGATGTCCTGGATCAGAGCCTCATCTCAAAGAAATCAGATTTTTACCAGTCTCTGGTAACACTGCATTACCATAATGTGCTGTGCCAAAACATAGTTTAATTAAAAGAACCCCAGTCTTTGCAGGTTGTCTTACCTTAATTAAGATAATGAGAATGTTGTAGTTTCTAATATTTATTGAAAATAATGTCTTTGAAATGGACTTTCAGGCATTATTTTATTACAAGCTGTGAGTGCTGATGGCCAAGAGATTGATAGGAATGTACATAAACAAAACATTCAGCTTTCTGAGGGGTCCTTAGTCTCCTATGCTGTGTATCCATTAGTCTTTCTCAACCTGTTTGCGTAATGGAAATTTAAGCTTATAAAGGTAATAAGAATGAGCAGCCGTGGACTTCTCTGTGTCTTTCCTGTCTCAATTCTCAGAAAGAAGTCCTAGGACAGTGGTAGGTGTTTCAGATATTTTTAAACATCTGCACTGGGCTGTTACATGTTACCTATGAGGGAAGAATATAAAAATTGTATTTTTTTAAATATGTGTAGTTTTTCTGTATTCTGTTCTTTTTAAGTTATCACAGCTTGATGTGTGAATCTGCTTGGTTCTCAGGGAAGCCAGCATGCAGCAACTGAAAATATATTTGTCTTCATGCATCAAAGTAAATATTATTCAGTTGAAGATGACACATCTCCCCAGGGCAGCAGACTGACTCCCCTGAAGGTGAATGTGCATCCACACAGGATGCATAGTTTGGATTGTTTTTGCTCCACCCCTGTTTACTTTTTCCCTCCAGTCAGTTATGTTGTCCAGACCTGTTTGTAGTCTGTTGCATTATCCCACAGCCTTTGGTGTCCCCTGCAGATGCCTGTCTTCTGCCTTGAAAACTTGAGCTCTCAGACCATGCTCTTGCAAAGGAATGGTCTGAAGGTTTTTGTATCAATCATGTTTGGTCTTATTCTCCTCTTAATGAGTAGAGTGGTACCTTCTTTAACAGCAGTGATTTGCAGTGACACTAACAGCAGCGATTTGCAGGCATGTTTCCAGAAATTCTGGTATAAACTCATATTTAAAAATATCTTTTCCCCTTTCAAGTGTGTTGTGGTTTAAGCTTAGTCGTAAATTAGACAAAGCGTGTAGCCTGCTTGTTTTCCCCCCACAATCTGTCCTTCCCCCCACCCCCCCCAGTCCCGGAGGGATGGGGAGGGGAATCGAAAGAATGCAACTCCCACGGGTTGAGATAAGAACAGTCCAGTAACTAAGGTATAACACAAACTGCTGCTGCCACCAATAATAATAA